>CM057453.1:801650000-801755000 GCA_016271365.2 Neoceratodus forsteri | reverse complement strand
TTCACTGTGTTATAAAAAAAAACTAGTAAATGGTGATATTTCATGATTAGCAGTGAATGACGGCATTTGAATGTTCCAAAGTTTGAATTATAAGGTTTGAAATGAAGCCTTGTTTGTTAGTGCTTGCCTTAGTTATCTGTGTTAGGGTACTGACTGGTGGGGTTGTAGCCTGAGGCAAAGCTTAGGGTTTGAACCACTAAAGGGTACATAGTGACACTGTATAATCAATACTCTAAAATGTCTTATTCTACAGAGAAAAAGGGGGGTTACCTCTGAATGCCCACCTGCTATAATGGAATATCTTAGACAAACCTGGAGGAGACTCCTAGTGAAATCCATAACTTCAGTAATGCAAAATTAGAGCTCAGCTCCTGATTAATTGTAAAATCTTGTTATTTCCTATCATGTTGTCATACTCCCATGGTATAAAAAGATCAATGTTTCATGGCTTTTCTGTAACATCACTTTTTCAAGGTAAAGCAGTGGTTATTATTGTACTGCTTGACACATGTTGCCAATGCTTGAGACTTTTTCTTGGTTTAGTATTCAGCTTACAGGGAGACTCCTTAATCAGGTTATTTTTTTTTTATTTAGTTGTTTAACCAGGTATAGCACACTAAGCTGAAAACTTTTTTTACAGGAGCGACCTGGGAGCACAAGGAGGTTAAGTGACTTGCTCAGGGTCACACAGTATGCAAGTAGAAGTTGTGGGATTCAAACCCAGGTCTGGTCTGCTGGATGTCACCAAATTTGCAGCTCAGAGCCTTAGACCACTGCGCTATACTGCCTCCTTAAGGTTAACTTTGGTGATACCATGTTTATGCACTATGCTTTCTGTAACAGTCTCCAGCCGTAGTGCTGCTATAGTATCATATTCCGCTAAAATGCTCTAAAATAAATTTTTGGTAATATTTGTCATGTTGGGTCTATATACATGTTTGCTCTTGTGTGGAACTGGTTTTTGAAGATATCTGTGTTTCAATGTGGTGGGTTTTTTGCATTACAGTTTCAGTCTGTTTGATTGGGGGAGCACTGCTGTGACATTTAGATGTTTTTCTTTGTTTAGTAAGTAGGGTTTTTCATTGTTGGTGGATGGATTCCAGGATTCCTTAGTCTGCATTGTGTGTTCTTTGAGCTGTATTTCTTGTTTCTTGATATGTGGTTTTGTAATGTATGATTTTTGGAGTAAACTGACTTGTGGGAGGGTTTTTTTTTGTAAGTTATTTTTTTCTCATGCTTGTTTGATTTGCATAGTGATTTCTGTGCTGGGGCTATTACTATAGCAATGTTTGCCATGTGGTTGTTTGATTTGCAAAGTGACTAATGTGCAGAGGCTGTTAAGTATTTGTTGTCATGTGCTTGATTTGCATAATACCCTTTTGATATTGCTTAGTTGTGTTGTGTGATTGCATGATTTGCATATTAACCCATTTAACCTCATGTTACACTTCAATTAATAGACCAGTAGGTGGTTCACATTGATTTTACTTTTTTATTTATGTGTAATTTTTTTTTTTTTTTTTTTAAATCACATCTCTATTTTCTGCTCCTTCCTGCGGAGTAGATCTCTCGCGATCTCTGGCCACCGATACCCATGCCCCCTTGGCCCAGTCTGGCACCCCCACAGGGCTGGCCTTTAATCGCTCATGCACCCTATATGCAGGATCCTCTCGGGTGCTGGGGGACACTGGGTGCAGCCATCAGCCGCAGAGATCATGCTCTGCTATCTTCCGCCTGTTTTTTTCCCCCCAAGAGCCGGACGTGCAATGGTGTCAAGGCACTATGTGCCAACGCATGCAGCGCTCTCCCCCTTATTTCTGCTGCCCACTGCTGCAACGCTGGCCTCCACCAGCTGTCACTACAGTGTGCTGCAGTGCCCCAGCCCTCCCCAGAGGAAGGAGAGCAGCCATGGGATGCTCAATCTGTCCTCTCCCCTGCCAACCCCCAGTGGCCAGTGGCCCGAGTCCATTCCCGAACCCGGGTTGCCGGCATGGTGCGAGGTGTGGTGTCCAGCACCTCAACCCTCAGTGCCACTGGGCTGGCATTTATGTGTAATTTTTGACCAGAAAAGGCACACTAAACTATTATAGTTTGTTTCCAAGTGCATCTTGGTGGGGTTACATGGTCTTGTTTTATTGACAGAGAGAGAATGTTGGCCATGACATCGAGGAAACTTAAGTGCCATGGATCCTTTACTTCAGCCTGGACAATGACCAGAAGGTACCTCAGTTTAACATCTCATCTGAAGGATGACACCTTACCAGTGCAGCACCCCCCCCCTCCCCATACTGTACCACAGTGAAATGATGCGTATTACTCCAAGTTCCTTGTGTAGGGCTACAACCCACAACTTTCTGATCTTCCAGCTCCAGAGGCAAGTGTGCTACCTTCTGAGCCACTGACACTGATAAGAAACATGTTTTGTTAACTTTTGTGATGTTAATGATGGTCCATGTAACAGGGGGTTTACCAATGAGGCAGCAGAATTGGCAAGCCCCCTTTTATAACATAATTAGTAAAGTAGGTATGGAGAGTTCAAGTGACTTGCTCAAGGTATACCACAAGCTACTGTGCCAGTGGTGGAATTCAAATGTCTTGGTTCACAGTTCAGTGCTCCAGAAACAGGGGTCAAAATCAAGTTTTGCAGTCACTAGTCAGCAGAACTATTGACTGGGAAACTCCACTGGTCCCATAGACTTTTCTAGTAGCCCAGCTGGTGTACTTATTAAAATATTACCATCTCACGTACAACCCTGCAAGGCTACTTAATTTTTCTTTTACTAGCTCAATACAAAGTCTACCAGCATTTAGCTAGTGGGCCGGTGCAGAAATAAACTCATCAAGGGTACAGCAGGAATTATGATCAACATGCATATACCTTTACAATAGCACAAATCAGATAAAAAGAGAAAGTGACAATTTTAGCAAAAACCCTTAGCACAAATTTTATTTTATTTTATTGAATCTTGGAATAAAGATCTTTGAGCCGGGGCTCTTTTACAAAGGCTCCATGTCAACAAGGAATTATACAGAGCAGTGAGTAAGAGGCATGAGTACATTAGGTACAAATAAGCAGGCTGGGTGAGGTACAATAAACCCAAGAGGCATTTGAAAATAAACCTAGTACATGCAATACATAATAATACTGATATTAAGTGCTAGGGTTAAAAATACATAATACTGATATTAAGTGCTAGGGTTAAAAAGGTAACCAGAAGTAGGTGGAGGACAAGTGTACAGGTAGAGAAAGCCAGTTAGAAGTAAACTAGAATAGTGATGAGTTATGAGGCATAAACAGGCCAATAGGTTGAGGAAGCAAGATGAAAGTAGTCGAGGAGGTTGACTTTAGACAGGGGAATAATAGTGGTGATTTTCCAGGTAATAGTGTGGTTTCCATTGCAGATGACTGTAGACTCAGTGGTGACACAGAACAGCAGTCCAAGAGGGCATTGTCATTAAAATGGCAGGATAGGTATAAGCAGTGGGCCACCAGGGGTAAGTGGAGCAGTAACAGCTGCTGTGGTTGGCTAGGTGATGTTGAAGACAGTTTTTGAAAGGACTAATTTTGGGAGTAGATTGAAGGTGTGCAGGGAGGTTGTTAAATGAGCTAGGTGCTCTGTACATAATGCTCTTTGTCCTTGAGATGTCCAATATAAAGGTATCTGAAAAGTTAGGTTGGGTGCACTTCTCATGCAGTGCGTGTTAGTGTGGGCCCTGTTGAGAAGCTGCTGGGTAGACAGGAGGGCTAACCCTAAACAGATCTTCTTGGCATTAAGACAGGTGTAATAGGAGATTCTGCTCTGGAGGTTGAGCTAATTGGACTGTGCGTATAGGTCACAGGTATGTGTGTCCCTACTAGCACCAGTAACTAACCCGTAGGCTTTGTTAAGAGTAACTCCTACCTTTCTGAGGGCAGTGGTGGTGGCAGCACCATACAATACAATGCCATAATCAATGATAGACAGTATGGAGCTAGTCATTGCGAGGCATAGTGCCTCTTGGGTCATACAGTGCCAATGTCTATAAAGGAGGCCTAGCCTGATATTAACAGTTTTGGAGACGTTATTAATGTGTTCTTGATAGGAGACAGTACTGTGTAGGGTAATGCCCAGGAACTTAAAACTAGTTACCTGCTCAAGCTGTGTACCAATATTGTTGGAGATGGGTAGTTGGGCTCTTTTAAGAGTCCCAGTAAAGACCATCACTTTGGTCTTTTTATAGTTCATAATTAATCTATGCTCAGCAAACCAGGCTTCAACAGAGGTAAAGCTACATTGCGAGTCACTGGTAAGGGGTGTAGGATCAGGCTGGCTGGTGTAAATCATTGGTAAGGGGTGTAGAAATAGGCTGGCTGGTGTAAATCACTGGTAAGGGGTGTAGGAATAGGCTGGCTGGTGTAAATCACTGGTAAGGGGTGTAGGAATAGGCTGGCTGGTGTAAATTACTGGTAAGGGGTGTAGGAATAGGCTGGCTGGTGTAAATCACTGGTAAGGGATGTAGGAATAGGCTGGCTGGTGTAAATCACTGGTAAGAGGTGTAGGAATAGGCTGGCTGGCGTAAATCACTGGTAAGGGGTGTAGGAATAGGCTGGCTGGTGTAAATCACTGGTAAGAGGTGTAGGAATAGGCTGGCTGGTGTAAATCACTGGTAATGGGTGTAGGAATAGGCTGGCTCGTGTAAATCACTGGTAAGGGGTGTAGGATCAGGCTGGCTGGTGTAAATCACACAATCATCTGCATACAGGAGAAGGTTACAAGGGCAGGCTAGGAGAAGGGTATTGAGGTAGAGGCTAAATAGTAGGGGACCAAGGATTGATCCCTGTGAACACCAGATTGCACGGAGAGTGAGTCTAAGATTTTTACATGTTGGGTTCTGCCACTTAGATAACTTCTGAACCACGAGGCAACGTCACTGGAGAGTCCTAGGGAGGGTAGGATCCAGAGCAGTAAGGAGTGATTGTATTGAATGCCTTTGTAAGAATTATGGCCATAGTCTGTGTAGGTGAGAAGGGTGGTGGCAGTGCTATGATCTTTCCTAAACCCATGTTGCTGAGGGCATTGAATGCCATGGGTGGACAGATATTCAGTTAGCTGTTCAGCCACTAAGCGTTCAGGAGCTTTCAAGAGGGGTGGTAAAACTGAAATGGGATGGTAATTGGCATGGTTTGCTCTGTCACCACTCTTGTGGGTTGGAATCACAACTGCAGCTTTCCATACAGAGGGAAATTGACCAAGGCATAGGGACAGATTTAGGATACAGGTGAGTGGGGCCAGGACTGCATCAATGAAGAGGAGAAGCAGTTTGAGGTCAAGGGTGTCAGAGCTGTGCCTTGACTTATCAAACACCTTCACAAGGTGTTTCCTGGCTGTAGAAGGGGAGACTGACCTGAAGTAGAACTAGGAAGCGTTTGGAGGGGAGGTACTATTACCTCAACAGATGGCTCATTGAAGAATTTGGGGGGGGACTCCACTCAAGTCAGTGAATGAAGTATTGAAAATGTTAGCAATTTAGTTTGGGTCTTGAACAGTGACTCCATTAGAGCTGAATAAGGTGAGAGGGGACTGATTGGGCTTACCCATAAGGTTTTCAATATTGCCCCCACATTTTTTTACTATTATCCCAGGCGCTAGCAAATATGCCTTGGCAGTATGTGGCCTTTGCCCACTAGATGGTCCAGGTGCAATTATTTCTGGAAGCCTTATAGTAATGCCAATAATATCTCAGTGACCTAAAGGAGAGAGAAGCTGCATCAGAGTGTCACATATCCAGGGACTTCAGTCATCTTTTTGTTCAGTGAAAACCCTGGTTAATTCTCCATGTGTAATGATATAATCTCCTTTCTTGGCCCACTTTGCAACTTATTTACTCAGGATAGCCCAGCTGAGATGTAATATCTAATTTTCAGTTGGGTCCTGCTTCTAACTGTTTCCACCGCTGGGTGGACTTGAGCACTGAGAGGTTAAGTGACTTGCTGAAGGTCACACCGTAAGTCTTAGACTCTGGTAAAATGTGTACCTGTGATCATCTGGATCTCAAGCCAGTGCTCTAAACACTAGACTATACTTCCTTGGCACAATCTACTGATACATTTACCCAGCTGGATGAAGTTTCATCTCTCCAAAGCCACTGTGTGCAACTCCAATCTTCTGGCAAGCTCCATGCTACCTTCTGCAACAGCATTATTTATTTATTTATTAATTTATTTCAGATTGGGATTAATACCTTTGAGTCAGGGACTCGTTTACAAAGGTTTCAGGTCATACAGATACAGAAGACAATTAAACAAACACATAGGTTACATAAGGTTACACAGATTCAATAGTAAGTTACATTACATGTTACAAAAGGGTCCACATGAGTACATTGATTGTAAAGGAACTTAGTGAACCTGGTAGCCCAGGACACAACATGACAAGATTTGAGTTCAGTGCAAAACAGAGAGAGCTGTTTACATTTCAGATGCAGATTGTAGCGTAAAGCTATGCCAGGGTAAGTGCAGAGTACAGCAAGAGGACTAGAATCCAAAACTTGCTTGAATCAGTGAAACAGCCAGAGAAGGCTTTGTCAGTGCACTGGTGTAGGGGAAGAAGTGTGGTGGGGATTAGAATCATGGTAGGAATGAACAGAGGGAAGGGGAGTAAGTGGAAGAGGAGGAGGAAATACCAGAGGGTGAACCAGGGGAGTGGGGGATGGGTGGCAAGGGGGAGCTGATAGGAAGAAGGAGGGGGGTAGTGTGGGGGGAGATCAAGGGGAGGGGGAGAGATGCGAGGTTACTCACTGATCAATGGTCCAACCTGCAGAACAATACAAATGAAAGGTGACCTGGTGACCCACAGGTGTTTTAAGTCACTTCCCTGCTGGATTTAGGTTTCAAGGGGTCCAGGTGCTCATACTGTAGCCCACCTACAGATCTTTGTTCTGGTCCCAGGCTTGTACCAGCTCTACACCAGTTCACATTCAGTTTTCTGTAGGCTTTACCATGTCTGTCTGCACTTTGTGTAAGGGGACAGTTGGGTAAAAATCCATGGGGGGGGGGCGCAAACAAAAGGACATAGGCCAAAAGACAGACAGCAAACATGAGGCATGGTAAGTCATGTTACACTTCCCTGCCAATCTCTGGGAGCTGTCCAGGTGGAAGTTAAAAACTGCATTGCAGTTTCAAAAAGCAGTTTAATGATCTCTGGTGTCTTAGCCAACATTTCCTATTAGTAACTCAGGTTCTAATGCAATATGGCTGCTTTTGTGGTCTTAATACACTTAGTGGCCGATGGATGTACACCACATACAGCCACTGCTTTTCAGTCTCTTTGTAAATGACCTACCCACAGCCTGTGACACCAAACTTATTCTGTATGCGGACGATGCCGTGCTGCTGAGCAGCAGCACCTCTCAGGTTGACCTACAAACAGAACTACAGAACTCTTTCAATAAACTTGAGGACTGGTTCAGTAGGCAAAAGCTGCTACTAAATTACAAGAAAACCAAGGCCATGCTACAATCCAGCTCCTACAACAAACACAAGCATGCTCCCCTCATAATCACCAATAAGGCTGGTGAGCAGATTGAGCAGGTGCACTTGTTCAAGTACCTTGGAGTCACCATTGATGACTCTTTCACTTATATGCACCACGTAGACTCCCTTGTCAAAGTGGTAAACACAAAGATCAGGGTCCTCTATAGGCATAAGAAATCTCTCACCCCAGAAGCACTCCGAATCTCAGTCTCCAGCTCCATACTCTGCACGATAGACTATGGGCTGGTGGTCTATGGAGCTGCTACTAATACAGTGCTCAAAAGTGTCCAAATTGTACTCAATAAGGCATGCTGCCTCACACTGTGTGCAGATCACTACACTCATACTTGCACCCTGTATGAGCGCACAAACTGGCTTAACCTAAAAGACAGGATCAAATACCAAACTTGCCTCCTAGGAAAAGAAGGCACTCCTTGGGGAAAAAACCCACCCTGTATAGGAAACCTGCTCAAGGCTTCTCTCTCAACACACATCACCAGATGGAGGAAGAATGGAGCACTGCCCATACCATTCCGCCGAACCTCACTAGGGCAGTGTGCTTTCTCCTATCGGGCCCCCCTCTGGATAAATGAACTCCCGATGAAATTACAAACAAATAACAGCCTGTCTCAATTCAAAGCAGGCTCAAACAGCACCTAATGTCTAACTCAAAATGCACCTGCTTCTCAGGCCCCACTTGATGGACAGGCCTACCCCCAAGGTAACAACCAGCAGGGCTACCTAGAAAACCCTGCCTCCATTCCAGCTTAGCCAAGGGCTTAAGTAAGCTATCAGTCCTCTTTAAATGCAAAGTAGTACTACTTTAACTTTACACACACCACACTACATACTAAACCAAAGCCCTCTGGAGCTGCTCCCCATCACACCCCCCTGCTTCACTATCCCCTGCATCTCGCTCTCTGCAGTTGGTTTCAAACCCAATCCCCTTGTTTCACTGTCACCCAGCCTCTCACCATCTATAATAGCATTAAACCCTATGCAGTTACTCTGCCATAGTCTATCAACGGATTTGGAGGTTTCCAGGGGTGTGCTATCTAGGGCAACCAGTTAGAAATAGCTTAGTATTCAATTACAACTGCTCAGTTTTTTTTTTCTCTTATTTGTCCGAATGTCATGTAATCGCTCTTTAATGCCTAATGATCAGGCCTCTGTAACCACTGAATATGTGTATTGTCTTATTGTCTACCCTGACGTGGAACCTTTGTAAAAGAGCTCACATGCAAAGGTCTTTCCAAAATACTAATTAAATTCAAATAAAATTCAATAAAAATTAAATAAATTCAATTCAATTCAATAAATTCAAATACATTTTCCCCTAGAATTGTGGATAGCTGCAAGAGAGATCCTGGGAAGGTACGGTTTACCACATGCATGCCAGGAGAGAGAGGAGCATGGCTTTTGTTTTCTTTGTGTTAAGCAGGAGTTTTTTTATGTAGGAGTTGATGTTGGAGTAAATTGAACTCAGTTTGAAGGTTGCTACATGCTGTTTCTGGTGTAGTTCTGCTCACGTAGAGCACTGTGTCATCCGCAAATAGATGAACTGTAGCCTTGGAAACATTTTCATCAATGTTGTTAATATAGATAGCAAAGAGGATAGGGCCAAGAATGGATCCTTGAGGTACGCCTCTTAGCAGTGGCTTAAGGGGTGAGAGTTTGTCTTCGGCCTTGACTTGTTGAAGGCACCCAGAGAGATAGTTGGAGAACCACTGTAGGGAGAGTGAATCCAGCCCTATGTTTTCCAGTGAAGAGATGAGCAGATAATGCGCGAGTGTGTCAAATGCCTTATTTAGGTCTAGAAACACAGCACATATGAAATTCCTGTTGTCTAATTCTCTCTGCCAGTCATTTGTAACTTTTGCTAGTGCCGTAATGGTACTATGCTTGGCTCTGAAACCAGATTGAACAGGGTTTAGAAGATTCGTAGTATCAAGGTGAGATCTCAGTTGAGTACTAGCAATTTTTTCCAGCAGCTTAGAAAGGACTGGAAGAATGAAAATAGGCCTGTAGTTGTCAAGGTCATGAGTATCCCCTGATATAAATAGTGGGATGACCTGAACAGTTTTCCAGATCGTGGGGATTGTTCCTTGGGACAAAAAGAGGTTGAACAAGTGAGTTATAGGTACCACTAGTACGTAGTAGGCAAACTTCAGGAAGTACTGGTCAAGGGAGTCCGCACTAGCGCTCTTCTTAGTATCCAGTTGGCAAAGCATTTCTTCAACCTGTTTCACCATGGCTGGTTGCAGAGAATATTGATTTTGTCACTGTGTTGTCAGTATATAGGGAGCCAAGCTGTGAGCGCATTGAATTAGCAGGAGAGTTGTCGAAAGCAAGGCCTGCAGTTGTGAAATGATTGTTGAATGAATCTAGGACTTCCAATCTGTCAGTGATAGTCTCATTTCCAGAGATGATCTTGCTTGGAAGTGAGTTTCCTGGAGTGTGGCCAGATAGATGATTGATTGTGTTCCAGAACTTAGCTGGGTTCTTGATAGATGAGTCCAATTCAGTCCGATAGTACTCTGCTTTTTTGTCCCTAATTTTCCATGTACATATGTTCCTTGCCATTCTGAACTGAGCCCAATCTGATTCTGACTTGGTTTTCCGTGCTTTTTTCCAAAGCTTATCCCTCTCTAACAGGGCGGTTTTAAGGTCTGAAGTGAACCATTTGCATTGCTTGTTTCTTACACGTACTTTAATTAGGGGAGCATGTCGATTTAAGGCAGCAATTATTATTTCATTTAGGATTTCATATGCTGAGTGCACTGTTTTAGACAGAAAGAAATCTAGCCATCATGTAGATTAGTTTAGATCATGTAGGTACGCATGAGGGTCGAAATTTCTCCTCGATCTTCTAATAGAGAACTTTGATGGTGCTAACGGGTTATTGGCTGCTCTTACAGTGGCGATGAAGCAGTGATCACTGACATCGTAGAAGAATACACCGGCGTGTGAAAAAAGATGTGGTTTGCTCACAAGGATGACATCCAACAGTGAGCTATTGTTTGGGTTCTTTTTATTAGGTCTGGTTGGTTCGCTGATCAGTTGTGTTGTACCATGTTTATCACAGAATGATTGCAGGGGTGATGAAGTCTTAGAAAGCCAGTCTAAGTTGAGGTCCCCTAATATAATCGTTTCCATACACTCCCTTCCCATGTTGTCACCTAGATGCGTTAGGAGTTGGAGACCTGCAGACGGTGGTCTGTAGCATCCTATTACGTGCAGTGATGTGGTGTTCGAGACCACCACCTTAAGGACTAGACACTCATATTCATTGACCACAGCTGACGTGTCAAGGCAGGTTACTGCAAAGGTGTCTGATGTAGGTGGCTACACCTCCACCTCTAGTTTTTCTATCTGCTCTGAATAATAGGTAATTAGGTAGGTTAATTTCTCTGTCAGTTGTGGCAGGTCTAAGCCAAGTTTCTGATATTACCAGAATGTCTGGTGATGTATGATTTACCCAGGTTTGAATCATAGAGATCTTTTTTTAATAAACTGCACACGTTGATGTGAAGGAAGGTCATGCCTTAAAGTTTATCCAGGTCAGATGGAGAATGGATAGCCTCTGTGGGCCCAGGATTGATTTCTACATCGGCAGATCATAATAGAATTAGGAGCAGGAGCTTTATAGATCCTTTTTTTTTTTTTGTGTATCTACATGGGTCCTCCAAAGTTTTTCCAGGGGTTCCCACCTTGATGTTATGTCTTCCTAACATGGCAATAACTAGTAGTCTAGCTGAGATTATCAGTGAGGGTTCCGCATTGTAAGGCAAGGTTTGTGTGACCTCTTTTTGTACAGCTCCGAACTTATGCCTCCTGGTTGTAATGTCCGTAAATAATGTTGTAGCTGGGGTAAGTGGTAGGCACATATATAATCTACTGAGCTTGTAATATACCAATAGCAGGGCAGTGGTGGTATACGTTCATCCCCCGGGACATTTTTTTGTTATTTAAATTGCCCGCATGGTTCCAGGCATAGGAGGGACAAGAGGATCAGCCACAGTTTTGTCTCCATGGTAGTTCTTATAGAGAGTGGGTCAACTCGAAGTGCTGAACTAAGCCTGTTTTAACAAGACCACAATTGCAGACAAGGAATGCATGTAACGCTGCTTATCCTTAGCTAGCATTTATTACAGGAAAAGCCTTTGTACAAGTGAACCTTATAGCGATAGCGGCTTAGTGAGTGTTAATAAATGTAACCTAGACAAAGGTGTACAATAGAGGGATGCAGAGTGAATGAGAGAGATACTAAGGAGGGGATAATGCTAGTAAGGCTAGGTCAGCATAGATGTATCAGGATTGCTGCAGTGAAAAATTTATATTGACAGCTGCGATTACAGCTGTGGCAATAAGTTATTTGATAACCTGGCAGAATTCTGGATTATAGAGAGGCTAGGATAGGAATAGATGTACAGAAGTCAGTTATCATTGGCTGGTACTCAATTTTAAGATAAAGTAGGGTGCTGTATGACCAATGATCATATTTTTTTTTAAAAAGGGGGCGTGGAGAAACTCTATTTAATAAGGAAGGTGGGGGGGGCGAGCGTAAAAGTTGCGGCGTTTGCCGTACCTTGCTGGGCCAAGTGTCTGCCCTGGAGCTCTCAGGTGGTGGCAGAGGAATGCTGACCACCCGCTGGCTGAGTCTTGCTCTGGCTCTTGGCAGGGAGCCTTGCAGGAGTGGTCTTTGGCTTGCTGGGCCAAGTGTCTGCCCTGGAGCTCTCGGGCGGTGGCAGAGGAACACTGACTGCCTGCTGGCCGAGTATTGCTCCGGCCCTCAGCAGGGAGCCTTGGGGTGGTCCTTGGCTTGCTGGGCCAAGTGTCTGCCCTGAAGCTCTCAAGCAGCTGCAGAGGAACGCCAACCGCCAACTGGCCAAGTCTTACTCTGGGTCTTGGCAGGGAGCCTTGCAGGAGTGGTCCTCAGCTGGGGAAAAGGAGAGAGAAGTCCAAATTATATGCTGCTTGGGACAAAGGGTCTGCAAAGCAGCAGGGAGTCAGAGACAAAAAAAATTAGGAAGATTTAAGTTTGTGGATTGGTTTTGGCGCCTAAACGTCTGGCGCTGCATAAGAATCACAAAAGGGCTGAAATCACTAACAATATCAACAGTTCCCCAGTTAAACAGCTTATTTCAGTCCCCACAATTTCAGTAATTACAGCACTTTTTTGTACATTTTCAGGGAAAGGAGGAGAAAACAACCAGCAAGTAGCCAAAAAAAGCATCTAATGTAAAGCTAAGGGTGAAACGCGGACCAGTCGGAGTAGGGTCCAAGAAAACGCTCGTGTTCTGATTGGTTGCGGCGGTTGCCGTAACTTGCTGGGCCAAGTGTCCGCCCTGGAGCTCTCGGGCGGTGGCAGAGGAATACTGACCACCCACTGGCTGAGTCTTGCTCTGGCTCTCAGCAGGGAGCCTTGGAGGAGTGGTCCTCGGCTTGTTGGGCCAAGTGTCTGCCCTGGAGCTGTCGGGTGGTGGCAGAGGAACGCCGACCACCTGCTGGCCGAGTCTTGCTCCGGTTCTTGGCAGGGAGCCTTGCAGGAGTGGTCCTTGGAACCTGATTCTGTTCCTTTCTATTCCATTAAATCACATCCACAGACACTTTAGGAGTAAGCAAACAAATAAATGGAAACGTACCGTCTGAAGTAGATTCTGTTGAACAACAAAAAGTACAAATTCCATGTTTTTCTCAAGGTGATTTAACTGTTTGCGAACAGTGCGGAGGATTTTTATATGGGTGGGTGCAGCACTTGTTATTTCAGATGTGAGCTGCATCTGCAGAGCTGCATTCACACATCTGCATCATAGTCATAGACATCTAGATGCATCTGCAACAGTTCCTGAGTTTACAGTAATTTCTGCCACAACTGTGAGAGTCACGTCCACTTTTTGGCTGCGACTATCTAATTCTGCCCTGGGAGTTAGACCAACTTTTTGTGGTCCAACTTCTCAAACAGAATTCTGCGCTCGTATACAAAAAATGGACGAAAATAACTACATCTCAGCCAGTGTCTGTATAGCTCCATTTGCACAGATGGCCAAAGAATCCTTTGGAAAAAATTCATCAGTCCACTACTCTGTCAATTTTCTGAAGGACTGTTTGAACAAACTTCAGAAACTGGCCCACTCAAAAGTCAGTCTAAGAACACTTCAGTATGAAGCCTTTTAGATTAAAAAGGTAAAACAACAGCCATCTGAATGGAGCTTATGGCACTTCGGAAAGTCTACATTAGAGAGTATTTTTTTTTTTTTTGCTGGTGGATGCACTCTCAACATGACTGAATACATTTGGTTTGGCATTTCAAGGATACTGCTAGCAATCTATTGAAGAATTTCAAATTTTAAGAAGTCTAAGGGCCCAATTCTCGAAGGTTGGCGTAGGACTTACAGAAGCCCTGTGCCAACAGTACAGCTTGCCCCAAACTCGTTGGTGCACAGTGTGCCCAACTCTCGTAGGTTGTGCACCTTTGCAACATTACACCTTTTTTACGGCAGCTTGCACCACAGAACTGATGTAAAAAGGTCATCGAAGTTAGACCAGCAAAAGCTGGTCTAACTCGACACCTGTGGTGCATGGAGGGCTCACTGTAGCAGAATCCTGAAAACTGATCCAGAAATGCCTCAAGCCCTGTGCACCGTGCGTTTGGCACACCCAGGGCTCATGACACTCTAAATGCTTTGAGAATGGAGCCCTAGATCTTATAGACTGAGATACCTTGCTTGATTTTAAAAGGCTGTGATTTGACAGAATGTCCTACTCTTCATATGGGAGGAAGGTGGTCTAGTTGTCTAGAGGTTAGAACACTGAACTGTGATCATAAAGATCCCAGTGTGACCACTCACAGGTGACCATGAGCAGCACTGTACCTCCCTGTTCTTCAGTCCCTTCCAGATGTCCAATTGGGTAGAAGAGGAGCCCCTCTTTTATATTATCGTGGTAATTCTGCATAAGTATATTAAAGTATATTAAAAAAAAAAAAAAAAAAAAAAACAGCCCAGCATAGTGCTTTGCAGGTAAAATGCATGGGGCCACTGTGTGGGAGATATTGCCCTCAGGAGTCATCCTGCATTTACACAGCAATATAGTAGTTTAAGGCTCAAAGACACTCAAGCTTCATCGTTTGCCCCCCCCCCCACACACACACACACACTTTATAAAAAGGAATGAGTAAATATGGTGTACAAACATCTATTAATTTGCAGGGATTTCCTACCGACTGTACTACCCAGGATTTAGGGATTTCCTACCCACTGTACTACCCAGGTTGTAGGGATTTCCTACTCACTGTACTGCCCAGGGTAATCAGTGATTCCTTTAATAAGCAGACATTTGTCCGGCCTCACCCTGAAGGCCTGTTCTGTGTTCATGTCCACTGTCTTTGCTGATAAGCTGTTCCATAGGTACACCACCCTCCTAACATTTCCCCTGCATTTATTTCCTCTGATCTTCAGGGCGCGTCCCTGCTTCCTGCCACGGGACACAAAGTCAAACTTCTGTTCATTCTTGGCCATATCCTTTAGTGTGCAGAAGACTGAGATCATGTCCCCTGTCTTTTCTGGTAGGCTGTTCCATAGGTACACCACCCTCTGGGAGAAGCTGTACCTCCTAACATTTCCCCTGGATTTATTGCCTCTGAGCTTCAGGGTGTGTCCCTGCATCCTGCTGGGGGACACAAGATCAAAGCTCTGTTCAGCCTTGGTAATATCCTTCAGTGTGCAGAAGATGGAGACCATGTCCCCTTGGCGATATCCTTTAGTGTGCAGAAGAATGAGACCACACCCCCTCTCGGCCACCTCTTCTCCAAGGTGAACATGAGACCATGCCCCCTCTTAGCCACCTCTTCTCCAAGGTGAACATGAGATCATGCCCCCTCTCAGCCACCTCTTCTCCAAAGTGAACATGTCATGGGCCACCAGCCTCTCCTCATAGCTGTGGACCCATAATCCCTTGAAAGTTTTGGTAGCCCCAGGCTGCGCTCACAATACTGCCTCAGTTATCTTTCTATACTGAGGAGCCCAGAACTGCACACAGTACTCTAGATAGGAGCTGACCAGGGCCTTGTAGAGTGGCTGGATTTCTTCCTCATCTCTGCTGCCCCCTTCCCTCCTTCTTATACCCACCAGCCTCTCCTCATAGCTGCGGTCCTCATAGCTGCGGTCCCCATAACCCGCTGATAGTTTTAGTGGCCCCAGGCTGCACTCGTGGTACTGCCTCAGTTATCTTTCTATACTGAGGAGCCCAGAACTGCACACAGTACTCTAGGTAGGAGCTGACCAGGGCCTTGTAGAGTGGCTGGATTACTTCATCTGCTCTGCTGCCTCCTCCCCCTCCTTCTTATGCCCTCTGGCATTCTAGTAGCTGTCTTGAAACCTACTGTACAGTGCTTATGTTTCACTCCCTTGTCTGTTAAGACTCCTTCCCAGGTCCTTTTCCTCCTTCACTGCAACATGGCAAGGAATAAATGATAGAGAGTTGTGCTGTAAACAAAGACCTTCAGAAATCATTTTAAACTTGTTAATGTATGTGGGGAAGTTCTGGTCCTCCAAAGAAGGGTAGGGGAGGGAAGGTTTTATTCATTTTTATTTTACGATTAAAATGAGAAAAAAAACATAAGAAGGGGTTAACCACATCTACTGTCTACTGTAGATGGCTAGTCATATCAAAATGCCACTGAGTACCCTGTTTGCATTTGCAGAACGTTGATCATCGGAAGTTTTAAAAAATCACTAAGGTGCACACTTGTATGCAAACTGCACAAGCCCTCACAATGACCACGATGCTGGCCCAAGCATGCACATTGATTGGAGAATTCTCATTTCCATAGACAATGGCCCAGATATTCAAAAGAGTTGCGCATGGCGCAACAGTGTTGCACCATGCACAACCCACTGATGCACCCGGCGCAATATTCAAAAGGGAAAAGTGCACCGCACAAATCCCAATGCGCCAGAGTACATCAGTAATGTATGCAGGCACAGGTGGGGGGGCATGCCCATGCATAACCTGCACAGCCCGATATTCAGCCCGGGATGTGCAGAGTCATGCATGCGCAACCCCTACCTGCGCCTGCACAAAGTTAAGCCAAAAAAAAAGGAACAAGGGATGGTCACCCACAGGGGAGCTGCCACATTGCAGGGTGCAACATGGCAGCTGCCACCTGTGGGTGTCCACCCGAGTTCCTGCCGCACCTGGCGGCGTCCCCCCATGCCCCATTGCGGGCATTCCTGGAGCGAACTTCCCCACAAGTCCAATATCCCTGGTGGTCCAGTGGACCTCTATGTGCCCAATTGTGGGCATCGGTATAGTACCCCCCCACGTCCAATAACCCTGGTGGTCCAGTGGACCGATCGACGCCTGATCGCAGGCATCTGTAACACATAACATACCCCTACTACCCTGGTGGTCTAGTGTACCCCCTCCCACCCACCCACTGAGTCCCACCACACCCCGCCTCCCCCCAATCAGCCGGGGTGGGGCAGCACCCCACCCGCTACACCCCCCGCCTGCCGACTGACAGCTCCGGGATTAGTAATACAGAGCACATAGCGGTGTTTCAGTGAGCTCACCTGCCCACTGAGTCTCACTGCCTGTCACTGCGTCCGCTGGTGGTGGCAGCCAACCCCTGCCTACTGTTATATTGATACATCGCTTCAATCGCTGACGCTTGCAGCTGCACTTGTTGAGCTCACAGCGCGAGCTACCGGGCGATGTAGTTACAGTCGGCATTGATTGAAGTCCAGATATGTGAATGATTCATTCACATATCTGACTGAGTAGTACGGTAGGTTGCACGCCCATTGGCTCACGCCAGAACCATCGGCATGCAGCCTCACCGAGCCTGTCAGTCGGTGGGCGGCGGGAAGTAGGTGGGTGAAGTGCCGCCACCGCTGGCTGACGGGGGGCGGGGCAGTGGGGCTCAGTGGGCGGGTGGGAGGGGGTACACCAGACCACCAGGGTAGTAGGGTATGTTATGTGTTACAGACGCCCACAATTGGGCAACGATCGGTCCACTGGACCACCAAGGATTTTGGATGTGGGGGGGTACTATACCGATGCCCGCGATCGGGTACATAGAGGTCCACTGGCCCACCAGGGATATTGGATTTTTTTTTTCTTTTACACGAATGCCCGCGATTGGGCTGCAGGGGCATCAGTCCCCAACAGCTACTGCCTGGCAGGGTGCCAGGCGCAAGTCGTCAGGGATCAGCTCACCTGCATGCTAATGGAATGCAATGGGGTTTAACAGATGCAATGGCCCTGTGCGCCTTGCATAAATTATGGCCCCATTTGCATGTCCCCTTTTGAATATCGCAGGTGCTGTGCATGGTGCAATGGCACTTGTGCTAGCACATCTCCATGCTCCACTCTGGCCACTTGTGCTGGTGCAGTGCCACTGCGCCATGCACAGTGGGGGTGGTCAGGGTGCGATATTCAAAGCTGCTGTGCCATAGCGCAGCTCCGTTGAATATCGCCCAGGCCACACCCCTGTGCAACAAAGCTGAGCTGCGCCCAGGCTTGCACCACAGCCTGGCGCAGTTTGAATATCCGGGCCATTGCACTTTATAATCTTGCTCTATAAAGGACGGCCCTGATGGATGTGTGTGTGTGTGTGTGTGTGTGTGTGTGTGTGTGTGTGTGTGTGTGTGTATATATATATGTGCACATACACAGATTTCATAGAATGCCTTTTTGAATTTGTATGCAGTTTCTGTAGATTTGCAAGCAAAATGGTCACAGCTCCATCAGAGATCTGACTGAAAGGTCCTGAAGCAACAGGAGTTCAAATGAGAAGCCCCAACCAAGTTTACCAGTTGCCATGTTGGTAAAGAACCCTCCATCCATGCACTAGTAGATCCAGCTATGTAGCAAATTATCACATACTATCACTTTTGAGGGGGGCGTGGCCAAGCACCCAACGATGGCAGTCATATTTTAGTCTGGAGCTGACTGGCACAAACTCAACAGCAGCAAATTAATATTTAAAATACAGGAAAAAGCTAGAAAGATGTAACATTCATTACCGGAGGTTCACGGCAGCAGCAAGAGGTGAGAAGCAGCAATCTATCATCAGTTTTGAGCCTGCACATTGTGTTCAAAGTTCTGTGCCAGACACGAGGACAAGAGTGCAAAGACTGGCAGCTGAATCGGGCAAAGACAAGGAGAAGGGGTCGAGTGGCTGAGACCAGCCTTTGGCATCTCTTATCATAAATCTTCAGCAAGAAATGAAGGTGGATTTTTGTGAATATCACTGCTCAACTGACACATCTTGAAAGAGTGGTAACAGGGCCGGCAGAGACTTCTGCCATTCTCAGCAATCATCTGGACAAAGCTGAGAAACAGATTGGCAAACTGGAAGATATGGTGATTGATATCTCAAGAGACAGATCCAAGCTGTTGGAGAAAGTAGAACTGTTAACAGAGCAGGCTGATGATCAGGAAAACCGGTGCCATTGCTCTAATATTTGGCTCATTGAATTACCTGAGGGCATTGAAGGCAAGGAAGATGGCAAGATAATTCAGCACTTGTTAGTGGGAAAACTGGGCATTAAACCTGTGGCCTCTTACTACAAACTACAGTGGGCACATCACACTGGCCACAAACCCAGTCATTATCTTCTAAAATATTTGCGGCTCACAGAAAAAGAAGATATGCTTTAGGCTGCCCGGCAGCATGGCTTGCTTTATTGGCATGGCAATAAAGTTTTCATTTTTCAGGATTTCAATCAGGATCTACAAATTAAGAGGCAAAAATTTGCAGGAGTTAAATCTAAGCTGCACAGTCTGGGCTGGGAGTTTGTCATGATATACCTGGTTGAACGTCAGATTATGCATCCAGGACAGCCCCCAAAATTATTAGCTAAAGCCACAGATGCAGAAAACTATGTTCATACAATGGAATCTGCACAAGAAGGGAGATCGCAGATTTAAACCACCAGACCTACCCGGCTGAGCTATTGGAACTGTAACACAATACTGAATGTAAATAACTATAAGTAAGAGACTGACCCTGTGCTCTGGACCCATGGGGGATATCGCAGTGTCTGTCAGTCAACGTTCAAAGGTACATTTCTCATGTTTGGTATTTTTTTTTAAATGGCAGAGGGGGTAGTGTAAAGATCGGGAGCATAGATTAGGGTGTTCATTATTCCAATCAAACCAGTCTCTGAGGGTGATGCATGATCAGAGTGCTTCTCTTTATTCCTATAACTAATATTCTGGGTGTCAAACTGCAACAGCTGGTCCCACGATTAACAGTTGCTGTAAGGAACTACTTACTGCTTGCTGAATGTGTAGAAGTGAGAGGCTGGATGCTTCGCTACTGGGCTTGACATGTAGAAGGGCTGGCATCTTCACAAAGAACTCCATTCCTCATTCAATTTCATTCAATGAGAAACCCCGTCTGTCATCGAGACATGTGCCATGTGGTCCTGCGATGCTCCTGGTTTGACAATACCCACTGGATTTTGTGTTGGAGACCCTGTTTCTTTTCATCCTGCACTGCCATGCAGTCTTCTTTCATGGAGGTAGTCGAGATGACTGTCAGTGATCATCCACCTGGTGTGCTTTGAGTGACCTTCTGATAATCAGCCCCTAACATACTAAGCTGCTCTCCGTATGTCACATTAATCAAATCTATCTACTAGTCAAGCATTACATGCTTCTGTTAATTGGACCTCATTTATACTTGTGAAGGGGAGGACAGCTACTACACTATGTGGTAGTTCACATTTTGACAAGAAAGAGTTCCCCGACTCATACCTTTGTGCACTATGTTTGTGGCCTGGTGTTTTCTTTTATTTTCTGTGTGCACAGACTCTGGTTGGCTACCCAGTTCTTCAACTTGATGGAGTAGCTGTAGCCATCTCAGTTGGGGATCAATTTTAATGTGAAAGAGCCAAGGAGCCAATTGTTTAACTTGATTGGTCTGAAACGTACTTTATACTCTGTCGAGGAGACTTAGAGGAGCATGTGGTGCGGAGTTTGAACTGGTGCCACAGTTGTCACTCCATTCAGGCCTCTGTATTGGCGGAGCTGCTTTGCAGGTTATCGGGCTAAAGTCTTGCCACTTTCTATCCAACTGCAGCTGAGGCTGTACGTATCAATGGAGAGAGGTGGTGAGGATGGAGGACTACTGTCACAAAAGGTGGAGGATTGCCAGACACAAACATCAGTTTGGGCCAATTGTAAAATATTTCCCAATCATTTCAGCACTGTTTGTAATAATAAATTGTATGTGAGTGGCAGTCTGTTGTTGAGCTCCGCTCCCTAAGCAGGTGCTATAAGTATCTTAAGAGAACTGTTATCTCTAACATGTAGCAGCTGGTTAACTATGTGGTGCCTGCTTGGGTCACTTGGTAGGAAGATTCATTTTAAACAAATAGAGGGAAAGGAAAGAAAATAACACACAATGCTTGGTTGGAGGGGATCAGCTAAAGTTAAATTGATGTATTACAAGCTGGGAAATGGGATAAATGATCCTCTTATGGGTTGGCTGTTATGACAGAGTATTAGGTAACTATAATAATTGCCTTGGGAGGATGTAGATTTGCCATCTCTGTCATTCTGGTTATATATATGCAGATCTAGTAATCCAGGGAATGGGGGGGTTGCTACCTTCCAGGATTTTCTCCCCATGGGGGGGGTACCCCTAGTCTATTTGGTAAATTTAAACCATAGCTGTTGTTCATTATCTCGTAATTTAGACTTCATTAACTAGTGCCAGGAAGCCCATACATGCCTTGTCTGCCAATTTATAAGTGGGAGGCTGCATCTTTATGGTGCTCACATGAGGGGAGGGAGGGTGTGTGTGGATTTTTTGGATCAATTTAAACTTGGACTCTTGATAGTGACAATAGTTGAGCTTTTTGCTCTAGGGTGTAAGAAGGGAGTGGGGGGGGTTATAGTTCCCAGCTTCATAAAAATGACCTGTTCAAGACATTTAATGTTTCTTACAGAGCTAATAGGTGTGTGCAAATAAGTAATATGGGGGGGGGTTAGGAGGGAATTGTTGGGGTTACTAATTTCTACTACTACTAACTTCTACTTCTAACTACTAGTGTCAGTGGCTCAGCAAGTAGCACAATTGCCTCTGAGGCTGGGAGATCAGAAGGCTGTGGGTTCTATCTCCACACTAAGCACTTGGGTTAATATCCCAATACTGATACTGTAATGCAACATGGCGGGGGGGTGCTGTACTCCTAAGGTGCCGTCTTTTGAAAGAGATGTTAAACTGAGGTTCCCATCTGTCTGTTCAGGCAGCTGTTAAAGATCCCATGGCACGTCTCGAAAAAAAGTAGGGGAAGGTTTTATTATTATAACATAACAATAGGAAAACAACCAATAGTTTACAACATACAGTACAAATAATAGAAATAATACAAAACATGAAACAAAAATGTAGCTGTAAAATACATGGAAGGGAAAGAACTCTCAGAAATGAAATAACAAAACAGATACAATATCCCCTAACCAGGGATAAATAAAACAAATCATCCGATTTTATCCTTCAATAAAGGAACCTCTTTCCAATGTGCAATCCATGCATTATAAATCGAATGTTGCTTTTCAAAAAGACAGTGGTGATACAAATCATGTTCAATCTGTTCAATCACACATGGAGATGCTTGATACACTTCTTGCAAGATGAATTTACATCTACCCTGCCATAAATGAAATTTAATCATAGCAAAGAAAAGTCTCACTACCCCTCCATCAAGAGTAGAATGGCGCAGCAAGAAACCACCTACCACCTCAACATAAGTAACAGCTTGCCAACAAGAATTTTCCCACTGGACAGCTAGATCATGCCAAAAAGTTTGGACATAAGGACACTGAATGAAAAAATTGTTCATGGTTTCTTCCTGTGCCATACAAGATTGCCGTGGACACATCCTATCTGAAACCATTTTATGTTTGGCATTACCCTTAACATTAAGTCTGCCATGGCTACTGAGCCACAGGACATCCCACAGCCTGGGAGGGATCAGTTTATCAGTCAAACATTTAAGCACCCGTCCATGATGGGGGTCTGGTATACCTTTAAAAACAGGAGAAATGGAATGAGCTTGAGACTGCAAAAACACATAAATACATTTACTTGGTTTAGACAAAATCTGATCCAGGAGTACTTTCCATTTGTTAAGTTTTTTTAGTAGCAGGGCAGAAGCATGCAGGGAAGGAAGAAACAAGGAATGGCCTACTCACTGGCAAGTGACACAGCCTATGTAAAGATCCGAGCCAATGATCCGCATAAACAACCCATACAGCAGGCTGCAGCCTATCCAGATCAACCAAATTCCTATGAAAAAAATGTTGAAATAAAACGTAATGGGATTAACACAGTTCAAACCACCCTGTGCAATAGGGAAATATAACACATCCCGTTTAATCAGCTTCAACCTACTCCCCCAAATAATCTGAAAAAAAAGACTAAGAAGAATGGTCTCCAAATTTGGAGGTAATGGGTAAATAACACTAAGGTATAAAAAATGGGAAGTAGAAACGATTTAACAAGAGCAACCTTTGTCTTTTTGGATTGTTACCATGATTTCCATACAGCGACACGGTGTTTAGCAATCTCAAGTTTCTCAGTCCAGTTCAGAACAGCATTATCCCCTTTCCCAAACTGAATCCCCAAAACCTTAATGGGACCCTGCAGAACAGCAATACCCTGTAGGTCCGTAATGTCAGGAGGTGTAGCACTAAGAGAGTACAGAAAACTCTTAGATTTGTTCAATGGTGTCCCAGCCACTACTGAATAGGTATCAAAATGCTGTAATACTCTGTTTCTTGAGGCAACATCAGAAACAAAAACACACACATCATCAGCATTTACTGAAATTTTGGCACACACTGAGCAATGTTTAGGATGATCTCCAATAATGAAGGCATCTCGATCAATGGTTCTCAACAATGGGTCCAAACAAAAAACAAAGCAGGGGGCTCATGAGGCACCCTTGCTGGACCCCCCTATGAATAGGGATACAAGAACCCATATAGCCATTTACTAGTGGCAGGGCATAGGCATGTCGATATAATAAAGCAATCCAGGAAACAAATTTATCAGGTATACCATAAGACCTCAACACCTGAAATATAAATCGATGGGGGACCCGATCAAACGCCTTCTCCTGGTTGAAGGACATGAGAAACCCAGGAACATCATCATCATCTTTCCCCTGTTCCACCAATTCCCTAATCAGTAGGAGATTATATTCAATAGTTGTACCAGGAATAGAACAAGTCTGGGAAATAGAAATCAGGGTAGGAGCTACTTGCAGCAACCGTGCATTCAAAATCTTCGTCAAAATTTTCAAATCAGTATTCAAGAGATTCAATGGTCTCCAATTAGTAAGGTCACCCCATCACCCTTTTTAAATATCAGAATTTGAATGGAAATACAAAAATGAAAGTCAATTTTTTGATGCTGCAAACACCAATTGAAGGCAGCTGCAAGTATATCACAAAGAAGGGAACTGCAAGATTTATAAAATTCAGAAGGCAAACCATCATTACCAGGAGCAGTGTCATTCTTTAAGCGAGAAATTTCCCGGGCCACCGCATCACTACTTATCAGGGAAAGCAGGGGTAGGAGAGGTGTATTTGTACAATCTAGAATGGAAAGGGATGTAAGGAAGTGTCTGATGTCATGGTCATCCAATGAAGGAGCAGTATACATGTCTGTAAAATATGCAATAGCTACCTGCAAGATGTCAGGTATAGTAGTACTTGTAGTGCCATCACATCCCGCCATCTCAGTCGGAACCTGATCAAATGCTCTTTTACTACTACAGTTGAAAGCATCCCAAACCCCTTTTTACCAGGGGAACAAACCCTGTGCTCATGTAATAGGGAAGCTGCCCTAGAATACTGTAGCGCCTCCATATTTTTTTTTTTTTTTACTACTTGTACTTGGGAAGTTAAATTAAGACAATGTGCATTAATAGTAGAATACAATGTCTCTAAATGGGTCCTCAAGTCTAAATACTTTTTGTACTGGGTAACCATAGTCATCTTGGAAAAATAGGTAGCAAGGGACTGCAGTTCACTCTTAGTGTCCACCCACCACTTGCTTAAATCAGCCGTAAGCCCCACCACTGTCATACGCACTTTCAAGTGGTCCTGAACCTGCTGAACAAAAAGGGCATTATCTAACAAGGTAACACTGCATTTCCAATAACCCCTCCCAGTAGAAGCATAGGGTCCCACCTCTAGAGTAGCTGTCAGAACAACATGATCCGAAGTCTCAGCAGGAATGGTCCTGGCATGGAGTACTCTCACCACATTATCAGAAAAAAGAAAGTCTCTCCTAGTGGATAAATGGTCTTTAAAGAAAGTACAACCTCCCTGTGGGTGACACACCCTATAGGTATCCTGAAGACCACTAACAGTGCGCATACAGTTAAGACAGGTAATATCACAGAAGTCCTTATCAGTAAGGGCCCCCCATCTTGCTTGGCCACCATACAATTAAAGTCACCCCCCCAAATGATATGTTTGGATGTAAATAAATAAGGTTTAATAGTAGTAAAGATGTCAACCCTGCCCTTTTTTGTGACTGGAGCGAAGATATTAATTAATCTCCATGAAGTATGTAAATAAGTGAAATCCAAAAGGAGTGCCCTCCCAGAAACTGTCTCTACTAATTTAGTAATTTGGAATCCATCCCCTCGAAATAAAACCCCAACACCATCACAAGTGTCCACTCCAAAAGAGAAAAAAGAAGGGCCCCAACGCCAAAGTTTCTTACCCATGGGTTCCAAAGAAAGGATATTTAATTTGGTATCCTGGATGAGACAAATGTCAAAAGACAATTCCTGCAGTAAATTAAAAGTCAGCAGTCTACGTCGAGCATTCTTTACACTATTAGCATTCAGAGTAACAATCCTCAGTTGAATGGCGGGAGCCATGATCAAAAGTTTAAAACACACAAAAAGTGGACAGGAAGCAATCAGGTAATCTTCCCAGACCTAGTGCTTCATTGAGGGTGAACACCAAGTTGTTGAGTCCTGACCTTGTCATCGGCGTCCTGAGATTTGTCACCTCAGAATCAGAGGATAGGAGAGTCTGAGATGAAGTATCAGAATCACCCTCCAGATTCCGAAGACTGAGATTTTCTGGAAAAAACAGCAAATTTATTACTAACGGGCACCCCAGTACCAGGTGAAGAAGCCTTAGCCAGCTTAGACCTAGTCTTAGTCTGTTTCTGCGCCCTCCTCTTGGCCTGCATACCTGACTCAGGTGGTGGTATGACCAAATTGTCCACAGCCACTGCAGAAGCCAAATCAGCAGCCACTTCAACTGTAGCAGGAACTGGGGGAGGAATACCAGAATCAAGTTCCACAGGAGCTACCGGTGAGAGATCTGCAACAGGGACTACGGGGGAGTGGGGGAAGGAGGACCAGGAGGCTCATCAACCACCTTAGCAGGATCTGTGGGGGGGGGTCAGGAACAACAACAACAACAACAACAGGATAAGGAGAAGATTTAATAGCAGCAATAACCTTCTTCTGTGCCTCAGTAAGGATGGTATCCTGATTAGGACAATCATTTCTGTTGTGTGTAGCCCAGGGGCACGTTCAAAACCCATGTCCAGGTTCATCACACAAATTACATTTAAGCTCATTTGTACATGTCTTTTATGCAGATAAGACCAGAATTTGTACAATCCATACTAGCATGTCCATAGGAAAGATAAAGAGAGCAATGTAACCTATCACATGCAGAACTTAAATGCAAATAAGACCCCAATTTAAAACAGGTCCTAGGTTGTCCCACATAGAAACAATGACCCCGCTCCCAGCCCAAAAACAGGCTATTATGTAAATGAATGGAGCCTACATTGTTATGTCTCAGCCTCACCCTAAATTTCCAACCACCCATCCAGAAATGCTCAGTGTCAAACCGCTGCTGCAACCAATGAGAAATATCATAGACAGCTACATTCTCGTTCCTAAATAAAATGGTAACAACTTTAATAGCAGGTCTGGTAAGGGGGATAGCCCAAAAGGGTAACCATAGAGCAGTATATCGTAGCGTCTCATACTTGGTCCAGAACCGATCCAGCCCCTGGAGAGTCTTAAAGCTAATGTCAAATAGGCAGTTTCCCAAAACATGTATAAGGGCATAGATCTCATTCAAAAAAAAAAAACAACAAAAAAAAAAAACAAGTATCCCTTTATAAGGGTTTTCCCAACATAGATTCGATCAGGAGCAGGAGTCAAGCCCCCAAATATTGCAGGTAGACAGCATTTCTCCTCTGCAGTGGAGGACGCTGACCACTGAAAGTGTGCTTTTTTTTGAAATTCGTCCCAGCGGGTCTTGGCATGAGCTCTGAGGTCAGGAGGAAGATCTGGAAGTGGAGAGGCAACCTCCACATGTTCCCCTCATATAGGCAGTTTGCTACTAGTACCCTCATCTGCTGAAGATGAGGCAGACAGTAGTGGAACTTTGTCTAAAGAATTCGGCTCTAAAACAGTAGGCAGCACATCTGCAGTGTGTAAATCCAAGTCAGAATCAGTAGCAAAGGAAATAGGTGGTGAGGCTTCCCCTTTTTAGCAAGGCCCTTGGAATTTTCAGACTGTTGTTGGAGTCCAGGGATCGGACTATGAGCAGGGTCCAGTATCCAATGACCCTCCATTCCAGGCTTCCATCCTGCACCCTGAAGGGAATCTTCCAATGAATGGGAGATGCCTCCCATCCGGTGAGAATCTGGTGAAGAAACCTCCGCTTTCCCTCGTCGTAATGCAAACTCTACTGCAGGTTGGACCATGCAGGAATTCAAAGGAAGGGAAACAGTACTTACAGGCTCTAAGGGTGCAGCAGCAGCAGCAGCACTCGTACATGAAGGCAGTGGAATGACAGAGGCAGGAGCAGTAGACGTGGAAGCCACTGAGTCAGTAGGGTGGCAGGCCTTTGATGCTATTGCATCACAAATGAGAACAGCAGGTGGTTGACTCACAGAAGTAGTAGTTGTCAAAGGAGAAGCAGACATAGACGAAGCAGCAGGTAGAATGCAAGGGTCAGAAACAGGGGCAGACCGTGGCTCAGCACAGATTGTAGCAGAACCAGTCGGCATCAGACAGGAACTGGCATCCGCTGCAATTTCAGCCATAACACGCTGCCGATTAGATGCAAGCAAAGTCCTTAGCCACAATTCATCTGTGGGCAAAAATCCAGAAGATGTATGTTCCAGCAACAGATTATCATTCAGTTCTGTGTCCATAGCGTCAGAAGACGCAGACATACCAGATAAGATAGGCTCCTCAGCTGGACCTGCAGGAGTGGAGCTCTGTTCTCCTGCAGGTAGACCAGCACGCTGAACAGTCTCCGAGGTCAAGGCCATGGTCCAACAGCTTCCCCTACCAAAGAGTAGGGGAATTTTTATTATAACTTGAACAACAAATAACAAACAGTGTTGTCTTCACACAAAATAAGATACATATCATAAATTAAGAGAACACAAATAAGTATTACATTAATACACCATCAAGTTTGCTTTCAACTAAATTATTAGAACCCAAAAATTGAATCAAAACTAAAATGCCCCCTCCACTAAAAGAGAAGGGGAATTTTTTAAAGCTGGAAAGCAAAACTCATACACAGCAGTGACAAGCATACAAAAACATGGGAGAAAATAAAAGAAAATCTAAGAAGTATTACATCGTATATCTAAAACAAAATAACAGAAAATAGGGGAAAGTTGCATTCGAATCAAAAATAAAAAATGTCATTCAGTGGTACGGTAAAAAAAGGGTGACAATAAAACTAAAATTGCATTACTTCATGCAAAAAAAATAAACAAAAAAAAATAGAAACCCCGTTTCTATAATGAAAATGTAGGAAAGGCAGTACCATCACAGCCAGTCTATTGAACCCCATCTGGAAGTAAATAATGCGGGGGAAACCTTATCACGGTCTTGTAAATGTAAAGTAAAAATCGAGTTTGTTACTATAAAATACAATTCTTCCACAGAAAAATTATGTTGTTGAATCATTCACCTACACCGTACAAACCAAATGTAAAACTTGAAACACACCAAAAACAACCACATGGTAACCTTAACATATTTGGTCCATAAACGAGGCAAAATACCAAGACACAAAATCTCCAAAATCGTATCATCAAAGAGAGATGCAGGCCACTTTTTATGCAGATAAGACCAGAATTCTACAATAAAAGGGCATTCCAAAACCAAATGTGGTATTGTTTCAACAGTAAGAGGACAAGAGTCCCGGGGACAAAAACGGTCAGAAATCTGTTTATGCTTTAAATTGCCTCTAACATTCAATTTGCCATGGAAAGAGATTCATAGGATATCCCACATATAACATGGGATCTGAGGGGAAGTCAACATACTACCCATAAGGGTTTGTTGAGGCATAGGGTACAAATCAATAGGGGCATAATCATGGAAATATTTACCAAAAAGGAAAGTATACAGTTCCTTTCTGGCAAAAGTAGTGAGTTGACCTTTCATAATACCCCATAATTTAATCTTTCCAAAACAAACCTTTAATGCGGGTGAAAGCTGAACAAGAGATTGTTGTCTTGGCAAAGGGAAATGAACCGACCATGCATCAAAAATTGAACCCAAAGAGTCTAGAAGCCACGGTGTCCATTGTGAAGACTGTTGGACAAACAAAGGAAGTAGATTGGTATATAAGAACATAGTGAAAAAAAAAAAAATTGGGTGTATCATTTTTAAACCACCAGATTTCTTGTCTCACAATAATATATTTCTTTTAATTGGATTTAATCTATTACCCCATATACAGGAAAAGAAACAGCCATGCACCTGTGTTTCCAGGGCCAGAGGACGACTAAACACTGTACTCAGGTACAAAAACACCAGTAAAAAAAACATCTTAATCATGTAATTCCGTTTCAACTTAGACAGTCTCCAGATAGTCCAAAGCTTAACCTTATTCTGTGCTATATCAAGTTTCAATTTCAAATTCAAGTAAACTAAATATCCTGCACCAAAAAGAAGTCCCAAAATAGTGCATGTATCCCATATCACCGGGATTCCAATAATAGCAGAGGACTGCACATCTTCCAATCGAAGCGGAAGACAATGACATTTCTCATAATTAATATGTGCTCCTGAACAAGTCGTAAAGTTTTGGATAGCAATTCCCAAGGCATGAGCTGAAGGCATGTCATTAACTACAAAACAAATATCATCTGCATAAGCTATACATTTGATGTCTTGGTCTGTACTGGAGAAGGAGACCCCAGATATCTCTGGTATAGCATAGACTCTGTGGATCAAGGGGTCTAAAGTAAATAAATATAGTAAAGCACTTAATGGGCAACCTTGCCGTACACCCCATAAAACTTTATACTTGCTCCCCACCCATTCATTACAATATGCCTGGGATGTAGCCCTAGCATAACATGCCTGTATCTAGGAAATAAATAGTGGAGGAACCCCATAGTGTTGCAAACAATCCCATAAATAAGCATGTCTGACATTATCAAAGGCTTTAGCCTAGTTAAGACTAAAAAGGAAAGCTGTAATTTCTCCCAAAGCACCTTTTTGCAAAATTTCTCTAAGGAGTATTAAACCATCCAATATTTTCCTATTAGGAATGGAACATGTCTGTGCAGGGTGTAATAAACAATCTGCCTGTAGAAGTAACCTATCATTTAACATTTTCGTCAAGATTTTAAAAGCTGCATTAAGCAAGGTAATAGGTCACAAATTCATGAGATCTTCTCTGTCACCCTTCTCATACATAAAAATAACCAAACCTTCATTCATACTGTCTGGTAATATGCCAGAGGTTAAAAGTTCATTCAAAACTTCAGTAAACTCATGCAAAATTTATACAATTCATATTGTATCCCATCTGATCCCGGGGCTGAACCCTGTTTAGTGTGGGATAACACTCCGGCAACTTCCAGGGATATGATTTTAGTAACAAGCAGGGCAGCATTAGGAGCAGAAAGACAGGGCAAAGGACAGTCATTCAACTAAGAAGTATGCATATTTAATATATCATCAGAGGAACCAAACAGCAAATGAATGTGAGTATCAAGAGTCTGCATAATACTGTCTTTAGTCATACATCTGAGACCAGCCTGGTTTCTAATACTCTCCATATGTTTTTGGTGTTGATGGTCACAAAATTGGAAAGAATTCATAAAGGCTTTAGTACCCTGAGTCCATAAGCGACGTTCTAGATCTAAAGACTTTAAACGATCATATTGGGCCATATTCATAAGATGTCTAATGGCATTCAAATCTGGAAGCACAGAAGTGTTTCCTTGTACCACTTGAAAATGTCAATTTAAAAACGTCTCTCTATATTTTAGATATAAATCAGATTTATGCTTACCATTAAGCTTACCAATAGATTGAAAATTAGTTTGAATATCAATTTTTGTGTCCATCCACCAATCTCTATAGGTATCATATAAGCAGACGATGGATTTTCTAGCCTGCAACAAGGCCATAAAACCATCTTCCACTGCTGGAAGGAGCAATAGTCCCATATTTAATCTCCAATACCCCGGACCACGATGTATGGATACATGACTGGCAACCATGGCTTCTAGAATAGCACGATCAGAGGGAGCCACTGGAATAGTCTTAGCGGTGACAACCAACAAAGACCCGGACAAAAAGCAAAAATCAATATGGGTGGCTTTCGTACCCTGAAAATAAGTTTTGGGAGAATTACCAAAGTTTTCAAAAACATCAATAAGCTCAGTGAGCACCAATAAATCATTCAAACAGTTAGCATCACAGAATATCTTTGTAGTGCGAAGTCCTCTGTCTTTCCTCTATCTACTACAGTTAAAATCACTGCCTAGAAAGACATGTTTGCTAGTAAATAAATATGGCTGTATCACTTTAAAGATCTCAATTCTAGCAGACTTTATCAGTGTCAGTGGCTCAGTAGGTAGCACATTCACCTCTGAAGCTGGGAGATCAGAGGGCTGTGGGTTCAGTTCCCACATCTGGCACTTGGATTAATATCCCAGTACTGACACTGTGGTGCTGCACTTCTGAGGTGCCGTCTTTTGGATAAGATGTTAAACTGAGGTCCCATCTACCTGGATTGGTGGTAGTCCAGGCAGATGTTAAAGATCCCATAGCACTTCTCGAAAAGAGTAGGGGAATTTCCCCTGTGTCCTGGGCAAATTTCCCTCATTCACTAAAAATACCACCAACAGCTTAATCTGGTTCAAGGTCAGTTGGCATCTGTATCCCCCTTCCCTGGGTCGTGCCTGAAAATAGGCAGAATTTGTCTAGTGCACTTACCCTGTCAACAAAATAAATAGTCTGGGGAGCATAGACGTTCAAAAAACGACATTGCAAACCACAAACCATATCCAGGAGCAGAACTCGGCCTGGGACAACATCTACTAATTGCATTAGTCTGGCAGAGGGATAATTTACTGCGATGCCAACACCACTACAAATCTCAGTATCAACCAATAAGTAAGCTCCCACCTCCATCCCAACGTCGCTTGATCCAAATCTTCCCTAGTATGCAATCTGGTATCTTGGAAGAATACAATACAATATCCAAGGCCTTGTTGGCAAACAATGAAAATATCAACACTCTTTCTATTAGACAGGATACTATTAACATTCAAAGAAGCAATAGACAGTTTATAAGTGTTCATCAGAGAAAGAAGTAGTAGAAAAAAAGCACAAAACATGCAGGTTCCTGTAAGGGAAATGGAAAGAACATAAGACCAGCAGTGTCTCATTTCTTCTTACTCCACTTCCGAGTACCTGATTTATTTTTTTCTTTTTAACTGTGTCAGGCATCTCTAAGGGCTGTTCCAGATCTGACGGTCCATCTGGTAGGGAAGACTGCACAGAAGTGGAATCAGATTCAGTACCAGTGTCATCCTGCAATACCCGATATGAATTTTGGATTGCAATAGGGGATTGAACAGGCGGAGCAGATTCCGCAGTATGAGATCTGAGACTGCGTCATCTATTGGAGACCATCGTGAAGTCCTCAGTCGGTTGTAAGGGAGGGGTCATGGACACTTTAGACATACTGGGGTCTTCAGACTGAGCAGTGGGTGTAATAACAGGGGTAGGAACAGACTCTGCAACTTCCTGGGGCGGAAGAACCTGCTGTCCAATACAAGCAGGAAGTGGATCCTTGACAGGGGGTGGAGGTTGTGACCTCTGCCACATCACAGCTTTAACAGCTGTATTTAAATAAAAATCTTGAATGCAGAAGTCACCGTTTGTTTCATTTTGGGCAGCCCAAGGACAGTCTGAATATGGGTGGTCCGCTTCACACAAGGAACATTTCATAGGATGATGGCAGTCAGAAAGGACGTGGCCTAGTTCACCACATTGTACACATCTAACAACCTCACAGGTTCTGCTTAGATGCCTGGGGGAGCCACATTTATAACAGTGTCGGGGTTGACCAGGGTAAAAAATAAACCCTTTATCTCTACCTAAATAAAAACAATTGGGCAAGTGCTGGAGTCCATCATCAGTCTGATTTAAATTTACTTTATATCGCCATCCACCATTCCAGAAACCTTCAGTATCTAAAATAGGTTCTGGATTCCCCTGAATGGTACATTTCTTCTCAATCCAGTAAGTAATATCCTCAATGTTCACCCCTTTATTGCGGAATAAAACTTATCACCTTGAAGGACTGTTTAGTAAGGGGAATGGCTTGAAAATCAGACTAGCCAGATTTGTCTTAAGTAATACATACTTCATCCAAAATCTATTAAGTAAGTCAGAAGTGCAAAAACTAATATCGAAGATGATATCCCCAGGTGTATACATCAGTGCATAGACATCACTGGGAGAAAAAACAAGCAGCTGTTTGATAAGAGCCTTCCCGACATAAAACCGATCCGGCATGGAGTCAGTAGAACCCAAAAACCTCAGTCTTACAGCATTCCCATGTTTTGCACGTGTAACAGGTTTCTTAAAAAGACTAGCAAAGGTAGCTGGAGGAGCAGATAATTGGGGTTGTGCCAAATCATCAGGAGCAGGTAGCCCCACATCGGGATCATCTCCTAAAACTGGAGAAACAGGGGAAACAGAAACTGCAGCCGGGTTGGTTTTCAAAATTGGCGAATATAAAACAAAATCAGCAGCAGCACCATCAGCCGGTAGGGTAGTAGAAACAGGAGATATGCTAGCAGTATGCATAGAGTCAGTATTAACGAGGGGACCTCAAATATAACTGGTAGTGAGACAGGATCAGATACAACATTATGGCAATGTCGGTCATTCGCAGGCAGCTGAGTTTCACCTACCCCAGATACCCCAGGAAGTGGAATGGCAGGGTCAGCAATCCAAATGCCCATAATCAGCTGAATCCAACCCGCTCCTTCAAGCGCTTTTTGTGGAGACCAAGAGTCTGCAGCTCGAGTCAAATCAGAGCTCGGGGTCTGGGGTGGGGAACAACAATCTTCAAAAACAACAGGAGGAACAGATTTGAGAACTTTAGCACCCATACCTGAGAGACCCGAGGGAGATTCAACCTCCAGCCTCTTCCACTTCTGGAATTCTTCCTCAGCTTGCAACTTAGCTTGTTGGTATTCATCCATAGCGGCTTGCAAGAGTAGCCATTTCTGTTCCAATTGACTGTGAAGAGCTTTAGAGGTTGAAGGAAGGGAATCAGTATCCACCAATAAACCGATGCTAACAGGCAAGGTAGGAGGAGAGCAAACAGGCTCAACCCGAAGTATTGGGTTTTCTAGGGAAGTAGAAATACTGGTGACTTCTGTACCATTAGACAAGATAGCCTGCCACGAGGGTGTTGGTACGCAATACTGGCCACCGGTAGGGTGCATTCCAGCCGCACCTCATCCCTCGCAAGTAACTTGCAGGTCACGGCTCACAGCCTTCTCATCGCCACTATCCACATCCATCTCAACACTTCACACACTCTTGGTCAGCTCCACAGCGCCCACTGCCAGCAAGAGTAGAGGAATTTTTATTGAGAGGACTTACAGACAAATTCATACACATATTATACATATTTACAATATATACATTCCAGTAAACATTGTATTTTACATATTTCAGATTCTTTTTCGGTATAAACAATTCAGAATACTTAATGGTTATTAATCAGTACTTGTTTTCCCTTATCATCATGGTTTATCCCAGTGTTCACAATTAATCCATAATAGTTTTCTTCTTTCCTCAATACATCTCTTTGTATCTAATGCCTTCATTTTTGTAATGAAATGCCAATATTCCTTTGCATTTCAATATATGATACCCATCTTTGTTGAGTTGCCCATAGACAACGCAACTGCCAAATATAATATCTTATTATTATGAATACTATTTGCAGTGTTTCAGGAAAATATTTACCCATACCCTTTTCCATTTGTCCATGTATCAGAGAACCGTATGATAAATTGCTCAACATAGGCTCATTCCATTCCTTTGCTAGGTATTCACAAAAACCTTGCACATAATCATGTTCTATAAACAAATGTTCTTGTGTTTCCATTATTTGGGTACATGACTGTCTTAGGCAGTATCTGTCTTGTATCTGTTTATGTTTATTGTTATTTCTAACTCCTAATTTTCCATGTAGACTCAGCCATGCCATGTCCCATACAAAGTCTGGTAAACATTTGGACTTCAATATGTCCAGATTAAATTGTAACTTCTGTTTTGGGCAGTCTCCCAAGGAGATGCCTTCCCTATCCTCCATTTTCATCACATGTGAGTACAGCTCTTTCCTATCTTTCAGTAAGACCATTTCTTTTGTAATATTCCATTTTATTACATTTTTCATTTGTTCTACCACATATTTTGGGACAGATCTGATTCTATAAAATGCATTCGATTTTCTCTGGGCCCAATCTAGGGAACATAAGTAAATCCATTCCCTTACTTGTTCTTTCCAAATTTTGACTCCAGGTCATATTGCACTCCCAAAATTGTATGTTATAAACAAGCTGAAATAGAAAATGGTGGGGTTCACCATCCCTAAGCCTCCTTCTTCTACTCTTCTATAGGTCACTGTTCTTTTTATAGGGTTTAATCTACTCCCCCACAATGCTTAAAAAAAAAACACACTGTACAATGTTACTAATAAAGACGGTGGTGGAGGGAAAATATAGCTTATGTATAAAAAAATAGGTATTAATAGAGTTTTTATTAACATAACCCTTTTTCTCTTTCCAATAGTTTGACCTTTCCATGTGTTTACTAGCGTTTAGAAAATGGTCAAGAAAATCCCCAGTCTCTGATTGGCTGATAGCCCTGGCAAGGTGGCCATCTATCAGGCAATAGAGCCCAGGCATTAAAAGTGCCAGCTTGCCACAAACCACATCACAGAGATCAGTATGCAAATCGAATGTTCATTTTGAAATGCTGCCATTTTTTTTTGCTGCTTAGCGGGCGAGTTTGCAGCCTTCGCTCTTCTCCCCCCCCCAACTCAGGACTATGTCATGAAGTGAATAAACAGATAGCACAGTACAAATAAATCAAGGAGCTAAAACCAACAGTCACAGCAATCGTCTGTACTCGTTGTGAAACATGGAAGGCATCAACACAAAACTGCGTCTTTGACTCTCACTTCAGAAAGCCGGCATGCCAAATGCGGCTCCCAAATCACAAACAACTGCCACAAGCATGAGAGCACACAGAAAAACAAGAACACTGCACATGTAGACCTGCCAAATACTGCTGATTGTTGACAGTTCTCCCACAGTGAAGAAGAAAAGAAACACTCCCTTTTTAAATTACTACAGCTAGCAGGTCACATCACGTGCTCAGCGCCACTTGAAGAGAACAGTTCTGTAAACTGTGTAAGCAGTCATACCCGCCACACTCTCGTTATGCAAAATATGATTATTTTTAACAAAATAAAGTCCCGCTAATATTTTTTAAAATCATTTCCCCGTACCTTCAGTTTCCCTGCTTAGCCAATCAAAGTGCCATTCTCAGCCTGTTGCCTGCATTCAGAGGGTAAGAAACCACGAATCAGCCTGATTAATGGGTTACAGCACAGTGTCACCAACGATCAAAAAAAAAAAAAAACTGTAAACACGAGTTACGGGAGGGGGGTGATGGTTCAAGACCAAGGAGGATTGCAATTCCCTGAAGTAATCCTGATCTTGCCCCCACCCCGTAATTCAGAAACAAAAGCACCTCAGGCATCAGTGTCCTACGGCTGCCCAACCTTTCACCTTTTCATCAGGTAGTTACAACTGTCTCCTGTCGTCCAGCCGCCCACTGTACCTACAGAAGTTGCCTGACCCTCCATTTAGGGCACAAAAATGGAGACAGTACCAAATAAGAGGACAAGCACAAAAGGATAAGGAAAGGGCTTTTTTTTTTTTATAAATATTTAGAGCAACTTTGAGGGCCCAATGGAGAAGGATATGCGTGTTGGAGCGGTGATTGAGATGTGAAGCAGCTAAAAAGAAACGGGCACAGAAAGTTAAATTAACAGTGATTCTGTTGTGTTGAAGATTGATAGGAGAGAGAGAGAGAGAGAGAGAGAGAAGGGGCTGAGTCGATTTGCACTGTAGAGACCTGGAGTAGCCTGACTGGATGCTTAAGTCAAAGCAAGTGAAGTCTATAGCTAATAAATACATAAAATAAATACATTAAAAATGCATCATATGCAGGTGGAGGAACTATTTTATTACAAAACATATTTGAAATCAGTATTTTGTTAAGAATGATTTTGATACTTTTTTTTTTATACAGTGCCCATTTTCTAAGCACAATAATACCCTCCAGGGTGGGTGGTATTGTGCTATACCAGACCTTCCAGAGGCAATAAGGTCCTCAGCCTGCGGCGTCGGGCCTCATTACGGCCCTGGGCAGTCCGGTATAGTACAATACTGCCCACCCTGTTGGGTATTATTGCTTACTTGTGCTCTTTGGAGATTTGTCTCCCAGTTCTGTCTGGCCATATCTGGGCTACCATAAGTTATTCCTAACAATGTGATTGTGACTTCATCTATCTTAATCTCTGAATAAGTATTATTTTCTGGGACCTGGGTATCACCTAGTACCACCCCTACACTTTTCTGCAAGTTAATTTTAGACCCTGAATGATCTGAACATTTCTTATAGTGTTCCATCAAAAACTCTTCATTTGTTGAAGGATCTATACATAAGACCAGATCATCTGCATATGCCAAATGTTTTATCAATGGAGCAGAAGGGCTCATCCTTAAGCCTCTTATCCTATTGTCCTGCTCTATTCTCCTTAAGAAAACATCTATACAAAACACATACAGCAAGGGGCTTAGTGGGAAGCCCTGCCTTACTCCTCTTTTTACACCAATATGTTTCCCTACACATCCATTTATGTTTGGTGTTAATGTAGCTTGGCTATATAACACTTTTATCCATCTTACGAATTCACTGAGTATCCCATAGGCCCTAAGCACTTTATACATATAATGATGTGAAATCTTGTCAAATGCTTTTTCCGAATCAATTCTTATTATATACCCCTGCAATTCTTGCTTTTCTGCTTTATAGAATATTTCCCTTAACATAATGAGGTTATCAACTTGTCTTCTATTATGGATTGCACACGTTTGGCTAGGACTGATCAATTTATCTGCAATTAACATTTATCTATTCAAAAAAAGTTTGCTTAATATTTTAAAATCTATATTCAGCAAACTAATGGGTCTCCAGTTTTTCAGATCCTCACTTTCCCCTTTTTTGAACAACAGCATTAATGCTACATGATACATGGATTTTGCTAAAATGCCTTCCTGTAGCATGCTATTATATACTATCACTAAGGCTGGTGTCAAATCTTCACTAAAGGTTTGGTAAAACTCTGCTCCTATTCCATCTGGCCCTGGGGCAGAGTCACTCTTGAGACCTTCTATTGCTGTTTTCATTTCTTCACTTTATATTGGGACTGTCAAGAACTCACTTTCCTCCTCCTCAAGCTGTAGTAAGTTCTGTAACATGTCCTCCTCCTCAAGTGTTTGTGGTGCTGCCCCAAATATCTCTAAAAAATGAGAGTTTACTGCTTGTAATGTTTCTTCTAGTGAGGAGGTAATCTGACCAGATTTTAGTTTTAGTTTCTTTAGGATACTATGATCTACTCTGTCTTTACATTCTTTATAGGGATCAATGGATCCCTTTTTCAAATTAGTGCTGAATCTTAGTTCCTGTTCTAGAGTCTTCGCTCTATCATATTGTAAGCTACACATCTGCTTTTTAACTTCTGAGATTTGATTGTCTAAATTCAGTCTCAAGGTTTCAGATTTTGAAATCAGTGTATGTAACTGTGCCCTTTATTGGAGGTATTTCAGATATCTATCATTTACATTGTCCCTTGTAATTTTCTGAAAAAATTGCTTCCATGATGTTATTGTGTCCTCCCACCAGAGGGCAGCATTATCATACATTATTGCTGTAGAGAGTCTGGCTTGCCATTCTTGCCTCCAAATTTCTGTACATGTTTATCAGATAAAATGGAGTTGTTCAACCTCCATAAGTTTTTCTTACATCTTGTAGTACCTTCCCAAGTTATTTTCACTGTTATTGATTTGTGGTCTGAAAATTCTCTAACCAGGAGCTTAACACTTAAAATGGTTAGAATCTCTGAAGCAAAAACATAATCAATTCTAGTTGATAGGCTTCCTTTAAAAAAGGTGTTCCCTCCAGTTTGATGTTTAGATCTACATGAGTCAATCAATTTAGCATCTGAGATTATTTTATTCAGAGCTGTGAAGTCACAGAAGATCTTATCTGTTTTAAGCCCTCTGTCTGATTTCTTTAACCTGCAATTAAAATCCCTGGCCCACAACAGTAATCTGGAGGTGTGTAAATATGGCTGTATTTTCTGAAATAAAGCTACTCTAATGGCTTTAGTCTGGGGGGCGAAAATGTTTATTACCCGAAACCTTTCCTGATATATGGAAATATCTAACATTAGAGCCCTCCCTGGGTCTATATCTACTAACTTTGCCACTTTAATGCTAGAGTTATTTAATAAAATTCCTACCCCATCACATCTCTCTTGGCCTATAGACCTAAAGGAAGAGCCTTTAGACCATTGTTTAGTAGCTAGCTGTAATTCAAAATTTGTTTTAAACCACGCATCTTGTAAACATATGATGTCACTCCCTTCTGAAGCTAAAGAATTCAAGACTGTAAGCATTTTTGCATTCCCTTTAATACTATGCATTTATCGATGTAAGGGTAAGGGAATCCATGAATTAAACATGTGCTATCAGGAGAGGTACTACAACTGACTACTATCAGGAAGTTTTACTCCATCTCCTTCTCCTAGTCCTCTGGGAAACGTGTGTATCTCCCCTTTCTCCCCTCTTCTGTATCTGATGCTGCGTCTCTAGCACCTGTAGTTGTGGATGATGTGTCCAATTGTTCCCCTTCAGTGTCTTCATCAGATTTTTCTAGTGCTATAACCACATATTTATTTCCTCTTTTTCCATGCTTCTGCTGAGGGTTCTTTCTCTTTTATATTTTCAGTGTTTTGCCTGACCTATTTCTTTTTGTAGCTACTTTCCTATACTTGGTTTCTGGACTAGGAGGTGGGGGGGCATCCCTTTGTCTTCTACTTCAACAGCAGAAGTTGAAGCCTCAGCACTATGCTGCTCTTCTGCCTGATTTCTAGTCTCAGAAGTATCTTTATTACCTACTTCTGATGACTTCTCCCCTTCAACTGGCTTTGAGAGTTTACTAGCTGATGCAGGATCTTGCATATCCAAGACTTTATTAGCCTCTGCAGCTACTTTTTGGACCTGCATTTGTTGGGCCTTATTGATTAGGCCATCTTGTGGGGGGCAGTCTTCCCGGTTATGGGAGGCCATGGGCACTTCCCATAACCATGTCCTGTGTTTTTGCATAAATTACACTTGAAGAGATTAACACATGTGGGGGAAGTATGCCCATAATCCAGACAGGGACTGCATCTGGGAGTATCAAAAGCTGAGCTTAAATGGGTACAGGAGCTACACTTAAAGCAAGATTTGGGCTGTCCCATGTAAAACAGTACCCCTCTGTCCCTTCCCAAGAAGAAAGTACTTGGTAGATGCACCGGTCCATTGTTCATAGTGTACAGTTTTACTTTTATTTTCCAGCCCCCATTCCAAATCTGTTCACTGTCTAAAATGGGGGCTGGCCTGTCTAGTACCTCACATCTCTGCCTTAACCAGTAAAGGATATCCTCTACATGGACTCCCTCATTACGAAACATAATGGTGATGTACTTAATAGCTGGTTTCGTAAGAGGGATTGCCATGCAGGGGATCCACAAAGGGTTATTTTTCAATGTCTGGTATTGTTACCAGTATCTATCAAGACTGGAAACTGTTTTAAAACTGACATCATAATTTCCATTCCCCAAATGTATTAAAGCAAAGATTTCTGATGAGAAAAAATGCATAGTACCTTTAAGCAACTTTTTAGCTATGTGCAACCTATCAGAAAGTTCCTCTTAGCCTCCTTTAAATATTAACCTTACAGCATTTTTTCTAGGGGCTGGTTCCCCTTTGTTTTGAAACAGGTCAGACAATCTAAACATGGGATCTACCCAAGCTTTTTTCTTAGGGTCCTGTAAAATGTGCTCTGCAGGTCCCAGTCTATTAAACAGTTCATCTGGCTGTGTTGCTCCCTCTGTCCCTTGAATTGCAATCAGTTTTTTATCACATTTGTAATTTTCAACGTTGGAGACGATATCAGATATACACTGATTTTTAGCAGCAACATTGGAGGTGGAAGCTTTAGATTTAAAGGTGTCCACGTGGTGTTTTTTTATTGTATCATCAGCAGGGTCAGGTTTCCAGTTCCCTGTTTCATTTTGTAGCCAACCTGCACCTTCAAGTGCTCGAGCTGGAGACCAGTCCTGTTGTAGTGCTAATAAGTCAGCACTAGTCCTTTTAACTTTCACCGGGGAAATTATGTCCTCTGCAACATTTACAGACTGTTGCTCTGTTTGCATCAGAGCTGATTTTATTGCAGCTTCATGAGTATTTTGCACTTTCTGGACATTCAAGACCCCCAGACTACATTTTGCTGGATGTGGAGGTTTAATGTTCTTTTCTTGTTTTACTGGCTCTGGGCACACAGCACTACACTGTTATTGCCAGCCAGGAGAAAGTTTTACATTTTCTGGCTAGTTTCTGCTGTAGGTGCTTGAATATAGCCTGCTGCCTCACCACTCAGCTGTAGTTCCGGTGAGTCATTTAATGTTCCTGTCACAAAACCATTTTGCAAATTAGATAGTTCCTTCTGTAATGCTTCTTTTTTTAATTTATACTATTCTTCTGTTTGCATTAATTCATTCATGAGTCTTTCCTTATCTACTGACTTAGAACTAGTTGATAAAGAATGCTGTACCTAGTCTATATTCTCAGCATTTTCCACAATTTGAGACCAATCCATATTATTCTCAAAAAAACTTACAGGAACATCAGTTTCTTCCTCAGACATGAGTTGTAAATCCTTTTCAAGCTCTGGAAATAAAGGCTCAGATGTTGGTTCTTTCTCCTCTGTCTTTCCTGATTGCAATCCTCCTCCTCCTCCTCCTCCTTGATCCATAGGAGCCGCCATCTTGGTCCCACAGGAAAATGGGTCCCCCCCTGCTCACAGGAAGCAGAGCAGGGGAATTTTATGGGGGGAAAGGAAGTAAGATTCAAAACAGCAAATACATTTTGTACAAGAAAGCACTAAAAATGAAAAACTATACAATCACAATCAAAATAACCCTGTAGAAATGAATATAATGCAGCAAAGCAAACACAGTATCTAACCATGTAAATCAAAAATCAGAGAACTAGAATATAATTTTAACAAAGAACAATATCACATGCTTGCCAGAAACAATGTAACTGGTTAGACAAGATGCATTTATCATCCGTTTCATAAACCTGTTGAAGTGCTCCAGTAATCAATAATAACAAGGCATCATATGGAACATAGTACTGCTGCAAAACCCACTTACACTGAGACTGCCAAAGATAATACTTCAAAATAGCAAACAAAACTTGTAAAGTAGAAATGGAAAAAGGCTGCCAGTGTAAAGTTCCTGGAACATAAATCAATTCCTGATAAGTAAGAACTCCAAACTGTGGTGGTTTCCAACGATCAGCCAAAAATTGCCAAAACTGTTGAGCATAAGTACAAGTCAAAAACAAGTGCTCTTGAGTTTCCAACAGTTGGGAACAAGAAGGTCTCAAACAATACCTTTCTTGTACAGCTTTATGATGATTATTGTTTTTAAACATTAAGTTTACCATGTAATATCAACCATACCAAATCCCAAACAAAAACTGGCAGTCTCGGGTTTAATAATTGCAGAAACTGAGCCCGACTATCATGTTCCATACAATAAGGTAATCGGAGAGGTTCCAAACATTGAACTTGAACAATTGCATCATAAACCGCCTTCCTTGTAGGTAAGGTCAGGAGATTAAAGTCAACTCTCCAAAGAATGAGTTGTTGAAACATCTCTAATTGTTCGAGGAACTACTTCCAATCTAGAAAGCATTCTAGTCTTTTTATTTTCCCATGCTCTCAAACAAGGCATAAGCCATTCCATCAATAAAGGAATCCAAGACTTACATTGGGGCCGATGAAGCTCAAAAACATTGAAATACAAAAAAATACTAAAGTAAAAAGCAATAGGATGGAGTATATCCAAACCTCCCTGTTTTATAGATCGATAAGTGATATTCATCTTAACTTGATTTAATCTGCTACCCCATAAGGCTCTAAAAAATAAACTATGCAATTTAGTATACAAACTCTTCGGTGGGGGATAAATATAAACTAATATAAAGAAAAAGGGAGACAATCAAAGTTTTCAACAACAAAATACATTTACATTTAGATAAAGGCCCGTGAATCCAATGAGCCAGTGACACCCCTGCAAGTGCCAGTTTCTTTTCCCAGTTAACAAGTGCCAGAGAGTCGGAACCAAACCGGATCCCCAAAATAGTAACCGGTTCCATAGAGACTGAAATATCTGCATATTGAACTAACCTAGGAACATCAGAGGGAAACTGATAACCAGAGCATTTGTCCATATTAATACTGGAACCAGAAGCGTTAGAAAAAGCAACAAGCTGTTGGGAAATAACTGCCTCATTTGTACATTCATCCACTAAAAGAACTAAATCATCGGCATATGCAAGCATTTTTAAAGGAGGAAAGGTACGAACTAAGAATATTCCCTTTATCCAAGAATCATTAAGAATACAACGTAAAAGGGGGTCTATACAAAAAACATACAGCAAGGGACTCAATGGACAACCCTGTTTAACACCCCGTCGGAGACCAATTCTATCCCCTTTCCAACCATTAACTTTAGGTACCACAGTGGCAGAATAATAAAGTTTTCGAAGCCATGAAATAAATTCAACGGGTATCCCATAATGATCCAATACTGAAAATAAATAGTCTTGGGAAACAGAATCAAAGGCCTTACGTTGATCCAGACTAAGCACCAAACCAGAGATACAGCAGTTCTGACCTTTATAAAATAATTCCCGGAGTAATATCAAATTATCATGTATACTACGATGAGGAACACTGCAACCTTGTACAGAACTAATAAGAGAATGAGCACAGCTTGACAATCTAAGAGACAAAATTTTACTCAATAACTTAATATCAGAATTCAATAGACAGATAGGCCTCCAGTTAAGTAATGACCTTTTATCACCTTTTTTATATAAAAGAACCATATCTGCTTCAACCAACCATTCAGGTATGGAAGGAGAATGTAAAAGGACATTAAAGAGATCACATAATACAAGAGCCAAAAGATCACAAAAGGTCTGAAAAAACTCAGCTGGAAGCCCATCAGGTCCAGGAGAACAGCCGGTTTTAGCCAATTTGATAACAGAACGAACTTCATCAATAGTGATAGGGGCTTCAAGCTGCTGCACCCGATCCAGAAAAATGGTATGCGGTGCTATCCGGGTAACATAAGAATGTAAAAAATCCGACTGAGGAGGAAGCCCAAACATATTTTTAACATAAGTAGAAACAAGATGCAAAATAGAAACACTATCACAACAAACAGTACCATCAACATCCCGTAATTCCTCCATACATTTCCTGTGACAAATAGCCTTATGATCTTGAAAAGGACGGAACGTCTGCTTAGTACCCACCGTACCAAATCGTAATTCTTGTCTAAGGGATTTCATTCTATTATACTGGAACTGACACATAGCAGATTTAGCTTGCTGAAGCTGAGATCTAAAATACTGACCTGTAGTCAGCAAGGAAAATCAGCCTATGATAATGCTTTCTATATTGTAAGTAACGAAAATATTCTGTTCTACGACACAATCCTACAGTTTTTTGGAAAAAGGTTTTCAATTCAAACTTAGTATCCTTCCAATCAATCAGAGAATTGTACATACAGGACACAGAAAGGTGGGCTGCTCAAAAGGCATTGCAAGCAGCAAGAAGACGTGCTTGCTGTAATAAAGAAACATTTAACCTCCAAGATGATTTTGCAAAAGGGGAAGACCCACCCCAATGACATTCCAAATATACAGCTGAATGGTCAGTAAAAGCTAAATCAAGAATACCAGAATGAGTAACAGGCACCGAATTTGAAACCAAATATAATCAATTCTAGTACGTAACAAGCCTTTACGAAAAGTAAAGCCACCAGTAGCATGAAACATGCGGTAGGAATCCACTAAATTTGCTGTAGTAATGACAACTTTCAAGGCATTAGAGTCAGAAAACATCTTATCCGTCTGCAGACTCCTATCATTTTTTTGAATGCCACAATTGAAATTCCTACCCCAAATGACCATTCGGGCTGTACAAAGAAAAGGCTGGACTTTCCTAAAAAGGGCCACTCTAGAGGCTTTATTCTGAGGTGCATAAATATTAATGATGCTAAGTCTCCAAGACTGATAAGAGACATCCAAAATCAGAGCCCTACCAGGGTCCAAGTCAATCAGATGAGAGACATGTAAATCCGGATTGGAAAACAAAATACCCAAACCATCACATTTGTCTGGTCCTAACTACCAAAATGTGGGCCCAAAGTCCAAATAGAGGAGCATTATGCTATCTCCTTGAATGTCTTAATTCTAGTATCTTGCAAGAAAAGTATATCAGAGTGAAAATGTTGCAATTCTCAGAAGATTAAATCCCTCCATATACTACTCTTCATACTATTGACATTCAGAGAGAAAACACGAAAAGCCCCCATAAAAAGGAAAAAAAAACACAAAGGGAAAAGCAACATCAAACATTTCAACGCTGAGAACGTGTCTTCCATTTGATCCTACCAGAGGCACCATCCTCTAAACCAGAAGAAGCACCTACAGAAGAGGCCACTGAGGAAGAGTCTGAGGCTGAGTCCTCATCATCCTCTTCAGTGCCCCCTGACCTGCGCTGTCGTCTCAATACATCAAATTTATTAGATTGTAAGAGCTTTTTCTTAGACCCAACTTTCTGTTCCTTCCCTTTAGGACCCGGAACAACACTTTTCTCCCATTGTCATTTTTTATATGAAACAGTATGAAAGAACTGATCCATATCCAAAACTTGGGGGGGGATAACAGTAGTATCAGAATCAAGTGGAACAGAAGTAAGGGGGGAAACCAAAGGGTCTGGCTCTACCTCTACAAGCATATCCTCAGAAAAGGAACCTGAATCTGGAAGAGGTAGGGATGGAGTGTCCTGAGGGCCCACCTGGTCAGGAACAATCACCGCGACTGGGTCCTCAGAGGGCACATGCACTGACACAGCAGACTGGTTATGAGAAATAATAGTGGGGCCACAGTCTGTAGGTAAATGTGATGGAGACTGAGAAACAGACCCAGGATTTGGGACAGACAAAAGATCCTGCATCTGCCTCTCAGAGGCCTGAGCACAACTTTTCTTCTGGGCCTGCATAATAAGGGAGTCATGGGAGTGGGTGTCTACAGAATTATGAGAGGCCCAAGGGCATTTAACGCAAGAGTGACCCTTTTCATCACAAAGATTGCAACAAAATGAATTCAGACAAGTAGCAGCTAAATGACCCGTTTCCAAACAATGAGTACATTTTAGAACATCACAAGCATTCCTAAAATGTAATCTAGAGCCACACTTATGACAGGATTTAGGCTGTCCTGGATAAAACAGAGAGCCCCGATCCCTCCCTAAAAAAAAACCAAAAAACAACTAGGTTAGTGGGAAACACCAGAATTAGTCATAAGTAATTTGCACTTAATTTTCCAACCCCCAGTCCAAACTTGTTCAGAATCCATGATAGGGATGGGGTGCTCCAAAACTTCACAATGCTTTTTTAGCCAAAACAGAATATGAGCTAATTCCACCCCTTCATTTCAAAACAAAACAGTAATAGTCTGCACTGCAGACTTTGTGAGGGAAATTTCCAAAAAAGTGTCCAAAGAGGGGTATCCTTAAGAGAATTGTACTTCACCCAAAATCGATCCAGGGCTTCCAGAGTTTTACAGCTAACATCGTAATTGTAACCATCCGTATGAATTAAGGCAAAAACTTCTGATGCATAGAATTTCAGAGAGTCTTTCAAAAGACGCCGCCCAATGTACATTCTGTCTGGGGGGTCTGCCAAACCACCCTTATAGAGCAGCCGAATGGCATTACGAGGTGGGGCAGGTTCCTTAAACTTCGGTTTAAACAAATCAGCCATGCGGAAGATAGGGACAGATACCTTAGCTCTAGGGGAAGCAGATGAGGGGGCAGGTCCTGTGCTCATAACAGGTAGGCCCTCTACCTGGGAAACTGATGGCCTGTCTCTCTATCCAGGGAAACACCTGGAACAGGAGTAGGCTCTGAAGCAGACGGAGAGGAAACACCAGAAACTGGTCCCAAATCAGAAATCATGGTGGAAGGTACTGAAGGCAGAGAAGAGCTGACTGCCCCCCCCAGACATAATCAAAGCAGGTTGCCGTGAAACAGTCGGGGTGACTAAAGAAGAGTCAGAATCCTGCAAAACTTTCCCCGTGTCCGAAATAACAAAGGAAGCATAATCCTGGACAGTGGCATCGGCTGGGTCTGGAGACCAACCGCCTTTGGTAAGAATCCAACCCGCTGCTCGCAAAACCGGAGCAGTGTCCAAAAGGTTAGCAACAGGATCAACACTTTGTTTTCCCCCTTTACGTAGCATTCCTAAATGCTTTCCCAGTTTGTCAGACTGAACCATACCTGTCTCCGCAGTTCCAAGTCCAGCGGCAAGCGAATATCTTCCTTCCCCATTGAGCACAGTCGGCAAAGACAACGCCGACATAGCAGACGTGCATCCGGGTTCTGGTGGCATAGCAACACCAACACTATCCAGTGGCAAAGATGAAAGATGCCACGTTAAAGCAGCAGCAGGTAAAGAACAGGCAGACTCCAAAAAAACAGATGGCAGTGTGGCAGACAAAACAGCTGAATCCAAACCGGAATGAAACTCAGTAGAACCAGGAATCAAAGTTGATGAACCTTCCAAAGCCGACATAATCGGCGAGTAGGACAGTGAATCTTCCACTTGGGTCTCTGGTAGAGGTGAGGTTGGGGAAGAGACCCACTCCTCTACCTCCCGCACGTCTTCATCCGACGGCATCCCACAGAGAAATGGTCAGCGAGCTCACTGACAGCAACTCCCCCTACCACAGAGTAGGGGAATTTCCCTGGTGCCCTGGACAACTTTCCCCCCATTCATTAAAAATACCACCAACAGCTTAATCTGGTTCAAAGTCAGTTGGCATTCATCTGTATCCCCCTTCCCTGGGCCGTGCCTGACAATAGGCAGAATGTTTAGTGTACTTACCCGGTCAACAAAAAATAAATAAATCTTGGACTGTTAATAAAGACAATAATTGAGCATGTTGCTCCAGGGTGTCAGGGAGGGTGGTGGGGGGGTTGTAGTAGCCAGCTTCATGAAAATGGCCTGTTCAGATCATTTATTGTTTCTACAGGGTTAACAGTTGTATTCAACTGAGCATTACAGGGGGTGGGGAGGGGGATTGTTGGGGTATTCTGTTACACAACATATTTTACTTATGTTTCTTAAAACAACAAGGTACAATAAGCTTCAGAGGACAGGACAATGTAATACTTCGTGGAAGTATCAACCAGCTGGTTTGTGGCTAGACAATCATGGATGACAGTACACTCAAGGTGAGATCCTGGAATGTTAATGGGCTAAAGTTGCACATAAAAAGAAAGATTGTTGAAAAAAATTAAGGCCATGAAGACAGACATTCTTTGTTTACAAGAGACACATATAGTGGAGAAAGGTGGGAGTTGTATGTGCAAAAACTGGGGGGATGAATGATTTGGGTCATATTTTTCTTCCAAGGCGATGGGAGCTGCCATCTGACTGTGCCCTCGCTTTCCTGGTAATGTGACCAAAGTATATACAGATCAAGAGGGTAGATTTGTGTTGGTTCAGCTGCTCATTAACACTGGTTAAAAACTTGCTATAGGGTCCATTTACAGTATGGGTCAAATATGGAAATGTCCTGAATTTTTTAATAGCTTAATTTAAATGGCAGATTTTGAGAAGCCATGGGTATTGTGTGGAGATTATAACTGTGTCATGGACACTGTTCTCGACAGATCTTCCAGAATGGTAATACTCGAGTCCAAAAATGCTAAGGTCCTCAAGGCCTATCTGAGGATTATAATCTAACAGATTCTTGGAGACATGTTAATTGCAAGGGAAGGGAATATATGTATTACTCTCACTCAACTGCAAATTATGCAAGGCTGGACAGAGTTCTTGTCTCACTTTCTCTGGTTTCAACTATTCATACAAGTATACACGAGTCTATTACCATAATGGATCATGCGCCAGTCCTTCTAAACCTGCAGGGCTGGGGGTCTCCTAATTTGGTCAGATCTTGGAAACTGGGCACACTTATTAAAACATCAAGATTTTGTCCTATATAGCAAGGATCAAATTCAGCAGTTTTTGTTGAATAAACCTCAGAGGGACTACAATGCCTTCTATCAGATGGGAAGCACTGAAAGCAGTACTGTGGGGGACAGTCATACCCTACACAGCTCATGCTAGGAGGAAAAAGGCTGAAATCCTCTCAGATTTAGAACAGCAAATAGCGCATGGTGAGAAATAACATATGCAGAGCCCTACTTCGGTACTGTATCAGCATCTGTAGAAATGAAAATGGGAATTCAACCAATTGACCAGTTCCAAAATACAGCGCACCATTCTGTTAAATCAAGTGTCCAACTACTTTGAAGGGACACTGGAGGGAAGTGGCTAGCAAGTCAGTTAAAACATAAAGCGAGCATTAAAAATATAGCACAAATCCGTAGCGCTGACAGGGTAGTTCAGTATAATGATAGGGACATTGGAGAGAGCTTTAGGGATGTCTGCCAAATCCTTTACACCTTGGAGGTGTACCCTTCTGAAGCAGATTTGGGGGACTTCTTATCCCATACCCCAGTGGCAAAGATTGGTGCAGCCGAATGTATGAGTTTAGAGGAAGATATTGATTGAGGAGAGATAGTGAAAGCTATACAACATTTAAAAGGGGGAAAGACCCCGGGGCCAGAAAGATTTCTCATGGATTGTTACAACATTTTTAGGGGTAGTTTCAAAGAATCCTTATGGGATATGACAAAAGACAGTTTAAAAACCAGTGCTTTGCCCTCCCCCCACTCAGTAAGCTACTAAAACAGTACTACCTAAGCCTGGGAAAGACCTGATGCTCTGAGGGTCATATAGCCCTATATCACTTCTCACAGCAGACTACAAAATTTGTGCCAGAATTTTGGCAACAAGATTAGAAACTGTATTGCCCAAAATAATACACCCGGATCAAGCAAGTTTTGTTCAGTCTCACCAAGGAAAACATAATGTGAAGAAAGCAATGAATAGAATCTGGAGGTGGGGTAACTAAAACAGGGGAGGGGAGCTGCTGTGGTAGCGTTGGATGCAGAGAAGCTGTTGACCAAGTGCAGTGGAGATATATGTTTGCAACCCTAAGACATTTTGGGCTGGGGAAAATATATTGAAATGGCTCTCCACTTTGTATTATAAAACATCAGTGCAAATTTTGGTTAATGGGAACTTGTCTCCATCTTTTCATCTATCCCGTGGGACTAGACAGGGGTGCCCTCTGTCCCCATTACTCTGTGTGTTAATACTGGAACTCCTGGCCACTACAATAAGGGCTGATCTCAAGTTAGTGGGTCATTCTGCCAATGGTACCCAACATAAGATCTTGCTGTTTGCTGATAACCTCAATCAATTTACAAAACTCTGGAGAGGTCCTGCCTAGACTTCACCAAATTTTATTGGATTATAGTAAACTGTAGAGCCATAAAATGAATTGGGCAAAGAGTGAAATTCTGCCAGTCAGTCAGAACTCAATTACTGAACTTCAGAACAAGACTTGGCATATGAGGGTGGTTACCTCCATTAAATACTTGGGTATACAGATATCGAGTGATATATATAAACTATTGCAAGATAACTATTATAAATTTCTGGTCTCCATTCGGCAGGACTGCAAAAGATGAGCTGGTAATCCTGTAAGTATAATTGGAAGGATTAACACTATTAAAATGAATATATTGCCTAAGTGCCTATACTTATTTTAGAATCTGCCCATCAGGGTTCCAGAAATTTTTTTTAATCTCTAAATAGTATAATACATAAATTCTTATGGGAGGGCAAAGCAGCACATATCTCTAGGCACATTCTTCAGCTTCCTCTAAAGAAGGGGGGTCTGGCACTACCTAGTATGAAGTTTTACTATTGGGCTTCTCAGCTGGCAATGGTGGCGAGGCTTGTAAATGCCTTACTGCCCGATTAGATGACAATAGAGATTGAAGTACCTGAGGGCGCTCTTGTCTTTGCTTGCTTACTGCCTGCACTGTCGGGTGCACCACCTAAATTAAGAGGTAATCCTTACACAAAGCAGCTGATGAGGATCTGGGTTGGTGTACACAAAATGACTGGACATGAGGGAAGATTATCACCCTGAGTGAATCTCATTGCAGCGGTCAAAGAGCTACTGACACCTCAAAGAAAACTTTGAAAAACATAATAATTAGATACGATTTAGCTTGCATTCCATATATATTCTATACGAACATATGAAGGTGTCAGCAGAATAGACGTACTGGTCTATCAAAGTCTGCTCGATTGTGTAGCTAGCTCCCTAGCAGGCAGCTGCCCCTCCCCCATCCCCCTTGCCTCCCTTAGTTCACCTTGCCCACCCTCACCCACCCCTGTAATCTGTCCCATGCATTCTTAGAGCCAACCACTTTTCTGCATGATATTACCCTCTGGCAGTGCGTCTCTACTTCGCAACCAGTCTCTCTGTGAAGTAATGCCTCCGCATCTCCCTTCTGAATCTCCCTCCTATTCTTAGCCCGTGCCCCCTAGTTTCCCTCCCACTCCTTAGTTTCAACACCCCCTCTGCCCTCCCTTGTTGATACCCTTCAGGTATTTGAAGGCTTTGATCATGTCTCCCCCTCTAGTGCATACATATTCAGCTCCCTTAGCCTCATCTCATAGTTCATTCCCTCCATCCCCTGAATCATCCTTGTCACCCTCCACTGCACAGTCTCCAGGAGCTTGACATCCTGCCTCAGGTACGGCCTCCAGAACTGCACACAGCACTCCAAGTGCGGCCTGACCAGCACCCTGTAGAGGGGCAAAATCACCTCCCTGTGCCTGGACATGAATCCCTGTGCTATGCACCCTAGCATCTTGTTAGTTTTCACTGCCGCTCTCCTGCATTGGGCAGTATTGTTCATGCTCACTGTTCTCAAAACCCCCAGGTCCTTTTCCTCCTCAGTGCTCCCCAGCTTGATCCCCCAGCCAGTAGCCCCTCCTTGGGTTTCTAGCCCCAAAATGCAACACCTTGCATTTTTTCACATTGAACTCCAGCTGCCACTTCCCTGACCATTCTTCCAGCTTGGTCAAGTCCCTCTGTAGTTGAATACATCCACCCTCATCATCCATTACTGCCCCCATTTTGGTGTCATCGGCAAACAGTTTACTCTTGCTCACCACCCCCTGCACAATGTCCGAGATAAGTAGCCTTAACAGCACCAGGCCCAGCACTAAGCCCTGCAGCACCCCGCTCATCACAGCTCTAGGCTCTGAGACTCCCCCACCACCACCCTTTGTAGCCTACCCTGTAGTCAATTTGATATCCACATGCCATCTTCATCCTCACTCTCACCCCAGACAACTTCACCCCTAGTCACCCATGGGGTATTGAATCAAAGGCCTTGCTGAAGTCCAAGTACAACACATCCACAGCATGGCCCCCATCCAGCACCCTAGTCACCCAGTCATAGTACTGTATAAGACTGGTTTCGCAGGATCTCGCTGAAATGAACCCATGCTGCCTCCCATCCTGTGGGTCATTGTCCTCCAGAAAAGCCAACAGCCTCTCTCTTAATATCATCTCCATGAGCTTCCCCACTATGGATGTCAGACTGACAGGCCAATAGTTCCCTGGCTCATCCCTTGGTCTGCTTTCATATATTTCTCTTCCCCATTATTTATTACTGAGAAAATTCTTCTTTAGAGTTCCCCTACAGTTCATCTGACTCTATAGCTTACTCCCTATTTCAAGTCATAATCCTCTGTTGTGACATCACAATCTGTTAGCATGAGAGTAACTGTGATGTCACAAGCAATGAATTATGATCACAGGGAGAATGCAACAGGAATAGCTGAACTCTTCAGTAAGAAAGATTTTTTTTTAATGCAAATGACCTCAGTAGTAAATAATGTGGAGGAGGAATGTAGAACTAACGTGACATACAAGCTGAACTGTGACTAAATGTTATGCTTTATTAAAGCTGACCTGAAGGTGTCAGCTGCTCTTCAAGGTCATGAAAGGGTATTATGGGTAACTCCATCAGACTTTCCTTAGATGGTGTAGGAAAGGGTTAATTAAAGTAGAGCAATAGTGCTTAGATAATATCTTTTTTTTTTTTTCCATTTATTCTTTATCCACCAAGCTACCTGCCGCCTGATGTTCCAGAGATCCGCCCGGTCACGGGCCACCGGCTTCTGCAACCAACAAATTGGCCTCGGGCCCTCCATTCCCATGGCTTACCCCCACAGCGGGGCTGCATTCCCCCTTACATGCCGCAGACTCGGAGTAGCCTGAGGCTGGCCTGGGAGTATTGAAGCCATGGCGGGCTTCATTAGCGGCGGCTGGCAGCTGTTCCCTTTTCTGTTTTCAGGGAGGCGGGTCGCAGAATGACGCCGCGCCTGCCCCGCCTCCTATGTGTTGCTTAGTGCCGGTAGCTACGTGACTCCTGGCCTCCGCCAGGGGACAGCAAAGCTCCGGACACTTTCCCCTCCCTCCCCCTGGAGAAGGAGAGCAGTCCCTAGGACGCTCCATCATTCTCCCCCCAGCTGGCCCTCCAGTGACTGTGGTCCATTCCGAAACCCGGGTCTCCGGCATCGCATGCGGAAATCCAACCGCTGCGCCGATGGGACGGCGTGCTTAGATAATATCTTAAAAACATTCAATGTCATAAGGGAAGAATTTGCTTAGTAAAGGGGGGACTTTTTTGCTTATTTAAGGGTGAGACACTTCCTAGCTCAGGTGAACCTGACTCTTTCCTCCATTGAAGAAATAATTTTTAGGCTGCAACCTAACTCCAGACCCCTGACAGCTATATATAAGTTACTCACTGGTGCAGCTCCAGTACCAAAGTTTAAGGCTAGGGGGCTTTGGGAATGTGACTTAGACATCCAACTTACAGAAGAGGATTGGCGACTAGCCATAAACCATGTACACTTATGTTTCAAATCCAATAAGCTGAGAAGAATTCAGTTATGCTACCTATACAGGACTTACTTAACCCCACATAAACTGCACCACTATAACAACTCTAAGGACCCCCAGTATCCTAAATGTCAAATAAATAGGGGTGACTGAACTGAACTGAGCTCTTTCCTTCTAAGACTGCTTGAAAGACAGGGTAGAGAAACTTACCAGAGCAAGGGAAAAGGATTAAGACTTATTTTGGCTAAGCAGATTTACTGTGTGGTGGTGTTTTTATTTTTTACTCACAGGGATTGCTACTGTTTGTTAACATTTCATTGCTTTATTTTTCTCTGATTCAAATTGTTGTTGCTGGTATACCTTCTTCTGCATTATTACAAGGTGTGCCTACAGGTGTGTGAATCAGAAGATTACAGCAGTAATCTGTTAGCAAATTGTCTTTTGCAAGGTATATCTTCTGTTACTGCTTTATTTTTCTCTGTAGCAAAGTGTTTCTTACAGGGTATATCTTCTTTGAAATTATTACAGGTGGAGCTTACATTTTTGTGACCTTTTTATCATTGGGCTAAGCAAAATTACTGTTTGATACTGTGTTTTATTTTATTCTTTATTTTTTTGTTTGTTGAAAAGGTTTGTTGTCTCAGAGGTGTTTCAGTCTCCTTCTCACATTGAAGGAGCTAATTGCTTTCCTCCCACAGCTCTTCGAAAGGATTAGGTGTGTATGTGGGGGGTGGAGCTGGCAAACTGTCAGTAATTTCCAACAGAAAGAAGGGTTAAAAAGTCAGGTTAGTTGATATATTGGAGGTAGAAGACTTGGTTTGCTGGCCAAGGCACCTAGCTTCACCTGAGCTCTTTCCTTCTAAGACTGCTTGAAAGGCAGAGTAGAGAAACTTACCAGAGCAAGGGAAAAGGATTAAGACTTATTTTGGCTAAGCAGATTTACTGTGTGGTGGTGTTTTTATTTTTTACTCACAGGGATTGCTACTGTTTGTTAACATTTCATTGCTTTATTTTTCTCTGTAGCAAAGTGTTTCTTACAGCGTATATCTTCTCTGAAATTATTACAGGTGGTGCTTTACAGGTTGTACAGTTTTATCTAACATTAGGATAAGCTTTCAGGGTTACTGCATTTGTTGTTGACTGATTGTTTCTGCTTTTACCTCCTTGTTCTTTCGTCCGTGGTTCTTCTTTTTCGGCAGGGGAAGGGCCCAGCCACCCACCCCCATCCCCAAACACCCCACACTACACTCCTTTTATAGGGTACCACAGTTGTGACATTTCCTGTAGCAGAGCAGGAAGGGGTGGATCAGTGGGTCCTCCACAAGGTGAGCTCATTTACAGGGGCACTAGTAATTTAACTTGTTATAACAAGTTAAACAAAACACAATCAAACCATTACTTGCATTTTTTTCCTTTTTTTCCTTCTAATTACTCTGACTAGGTTATAAACCCAGCAACTTATCTGGAATGGATATCATTAACTGCAGGTACTGTGGAACAATTTTCAGAAGGACAGTCTTACAGGATTTAGGACACTGTCCTACATGCTGGGCCTTTGGAGATCTTAGGCTCAGCTCTGGGCAGCATGGGCAGAGATTGCATGCCTCAAATTTCATTCAAGAGGAAATACATTATAAGAACCACCCGCCATTTCCCCAGCATCCAACAGAAAACCCTCGACCGCAGAGGTAGTTGGTCCAGGAGGTTGGCAGGTGGTTAGGAGGGGCAAATCGGGTGCCCCATCACTCTTTGCTTTCCAACATATTACCTCCAAAAACCATATAAATACTACAAACAGGTATCTGCCTCTATCTCTGAAATCAAACAAAGAGGCAGAAGACACTGCAGAGCAGGACACTGCAGCACAGGAGCTAGCACAACAAAACTCACCCAAATCAGGAACCAAAACAAAAAAAAGCAACAAGGAAATCCAAAAAACTTCTAATCATAGGAGACTCCATGATTCGGAGAGTTGATACCCATCTCCAGCCAGGGTTAATGGTCAGATGTCTCCCAGGTACATCAGCATGGAGAGACACTGACTGCATTGCTAAAATTGTTCACAAAGCAGGAGAAAACATTGATGTACTAGTACACATAGGGACTATGATCTCACCAGCCGGTCAGTTGTGGAGACCAAGGAACACCTGACCAGGCTGGGTGACAAACTATCATCTATTTCGTGTTGCATCTCCTTCTCTGAGATCCTGCCAGTCTGGGAGAGGGAGCAGATGGACGGAAGGTCAGAGAAGGGGAGATAGGGAGCCAAACACGTGTCAAGGGCTGTTGCCAGGAAAAGGACACAGATTTGTAGGAACGGCAACAGTTCTGGGAACGAAAGTTCTTTAAATTTGATGGACTGCATCTGACTAAGGAAGGAGTCAGTGCATTGGGGCAGAAGTTTGATGTCTTTGCAGAATATTTAAACTAGCAAATGGGAGAGGTGCAGCACTCTACATCGAATGGGAAGAACACCTCCCCTCAGCTAGTGGTCAAACAGGGATTCAGCATGTTTGCAGTTCATTTGCATCACCAGGTAAGAAAAAAGGTTTGTCTCCCCATATGATGCACAGGGTAATGCCAAACCTCACCCAACAACTAACACACCAAAATCTGGCCAATGGAAAATCATGTACACAGATGCTCACAGCCTGGGAAGTAAGATCCCAGACCTGCAGGCAATAATGTCAGAGGCTAAACTGGACATAGTAGCAATTAGTGAGACGTGGTTTACCAGTAACCACACTTGGGAGACTTCAGTACCTGGCTATGTATTGTTCAGAAGAGACCGAGGTGCAAAAAGGGGGAGGAGTGGCCCTGTATGTCAATGAAAATATCAAAGCTACAGAAATTCAGAATACACATAAAGAGCCAGAAGAACTGTGGGTCACCCTGGAAACAGGAAATGGGACAGCCATAAGAACTGGGGTTGTCTACAGGCCCCCAGACCAGGGGAAGGACATAGACACATTACTGTTAGAAGATATACAAAACATGACAGCTAAAGGGGACGTTCTGATAATGGGAGACTTCAACATGCCGGATACAGATTGGTCAATACCAGCAGGAACATCTGCCAGAACTAGACACATAGTGGATTCCCTGCAGGGGGAGGGCCTCAAACAACTGATACAGCAACCCACAAGAGACAGGGCTATCCTAGATTTAGTACTGACTAACAGGGAAGGGATCACAGATCTCCAGGTAGAGGGTCACCTGGGGCCAGTGACTATCACATGGTATGGTTCAATTTGGCTACTACATCCAAATCATCCCATTCCAAGGCAAAATCTGGGACTTCAGAGGAGCTGACTTTGATAAGATGGTCAACAGAGTTAAGCTAGCCCTGGCAAAAAGAAACACAGGTGAGGGGGTACAGGCAAAGTGGGCAAGCATTAAGGATGCAATACTTGAAGCAACATCCCATTGTGTTAGACAGAAAAGGAAGTGCAAAAGAAGAAGGAAACCACTTTGGTTCTCAAATACAGTAGCAGAAAAGGTCAGAGCCAAAAGGCTGGCCTTCAGGAAATATAAGGGAACACAGCGGGATGAAGATAGGGAGGCATACCAAACTGCCCTAAGGGAAGCAAGGAAGGCAGTAAGGCAGGCAAAATCCCAAACTGAGGAAACACTAGCATGAACAGAAAAAGAAGGTGACAAGACTTTCTATAGATACATTAGTGAAAGGAGAAAGTCCAGAGGGGGTATTGCTAAGCTTAATGGAGAAAAGGGAGCATGTGAGGAGGAGGACCCTGTAAAGGCATCTATCCTAAATAGATACTTTTGCTCAGTATTTACTGAAGAGAAGGCAGGGCATGGCCCACAACTCAGCATCATGGACACAGGGGGGAGGGAGGTGAGCACTACTCCCTTCACAAAAGAAAGGGTCGTACAAGAGCTTGCTAAGCTCAGGGTGGATAAGGCAATTGGACCTGATGGCATACATCCCAGGGTACTTAAGGAGCTAAAGGTGGAACTAGTAGAGCCATTAGCAGAACTGTTTAGTGAGTCTCTGAGCACAGGAGAGGTCTAAGAAGACTGGAGAAGGGCTCATGTGATCCCGCTCCACAAGAGTGGTAGGAGGGAGGAGACGGGGAACTACAGACCAGTCAGTCTTACCTCAGTAGTGGGCAAGATTATGGAGGCACTCCTTAAGGAAAGGATAGTGCAACACCTGGAATCCATAGGGGCACAGGATCCAAGACAGCATGGGTTTACAAAGGAAGGTCCTGTCAAACTAATCTCATAGATTTCTTTGACTGGGTAACCAGAGTGGTGGACCAAGGGGAGCAGTTGATGTCGCTTACCTTGACTTCAGCAAAGCTTTTGACACTGTTCCACATAGAAGATTGATAAATAAGCTGGTAGGCCTCGGTGGGTCAGAAGTTGGTCAACTGGGTGGCAAACTGGTTGACGGGCAGAAAACAGAGAGTGGTGGTAAATGGTATACAGTCAGAAGAGTGCAAGTCACAAGTGGGGTACCTAGGATCAGTCCTGGGGCCAGTCCTCTTCAACATCTTCATTAGTGACCTTGCAGATGGACTAGAGGGTAAGGCTCGCTCTGTTTGCAGATGACACCAAGATCTGCACAGAGTAGATGATCCAGATGGGGTGGGCAGAATGAAAAGAGATCTGGATAAACTAGCAAAATGGTCAGAAGAGTGGCAACTAGGATTTAATGCAAAGAAGTGCAAAATCATGCACATAGGGAAGAGAAACCCTGAAGCCCCCTATAGGCTGGGAGGGGAGTTGCTAGCAGTCACAAAGGAAGAACTCGTCGGACCAAATCTTGGTGGGCGACTTGAATATAAACTGGCTCTGCCCCTCGTCCTCCTCCCACCGTGAGGCTTTCTATTCAATTGACCTAACTCAACTGGTCACACAGCCTACTAGAAAAAACCCTGGGGGGGGGGACAAGCACCCTCCTGGATGTGGTCCTCACCAATAGGCCAATCCACATCCACAACATCCAAATCCTCCCTGACTGCCTCAGTGACCACTCCCTGTGCTTTTCAACTGGGAAACCCTTGGCCCTCATCCCGGGTCAAACCACCCTCGGGCGGCTTAGGCCTGGGGACTCATAGGCCTTAAGTGCTTCCTTGCTCAATAGATTGGTCCTTCTGACGAGGGCAACCAACATTGACTTGGCCCAGGCCTTCTTTGTAAGCACTTTCAACTTTGCCTGTGATATCTTGCTCCCATAACTGCTAGTAGGTCCAAAGTGAAACATGCCCTTGGATCACCCCTGCCCTACTGTGGCAACTTAAGCAACGTGACAATCTTTGGCACCTTGCTGTTGCTACTGGCCGCTCAGCTGACAGGCAGTCCTATGCTGCCGCCCAACCAGTGCACCTGGCCATCCGCAAAGCAAAAGGCGGAATACTACCAAGCCTCTTACCTCCTCCTGGGGAACTCCAGGTGCTTCTGGGACAACATCAAGCAACTGAATGGTCACTCCCAGTCCCCTCCTCTCCGCTTCAACATCAATGGTACCGTCTCCTCTGACCCTGCCCTCATTGCCACCTACCTCAATAACTCCTTTACCGACCTTAGCTCAGTACTTCCTGGTAACTTTTCAGTCCACCTCCTCCATCTGTACCACCACCCATTGCCCGCCTCTTCCACCTGCATCGTGTCACCATGCAAGAAGCTAGGCCTTACTTGCTAAAAGCCCTAAAAGGTAACACCATCGGTAATGACTCACTTGATCCCTGCCTTTACGCCAGGTCCTGGATCAGGTCCTCTACCTATTACATGCATTTTCAACAAATCACTCTGTCTCGGACAATTCCCCTCTGCCTGGAAGATTGCCACAGTTACCCTGTCCATAAAGGTGGTGACAGGACTCTTCCGGGTAACTACTGACCATCTCAATTCTTCCCTCTCTAGGCGTTAGAGAAAATTGTATGGCCCCAAGTCTCTGACTACCTCTGTAAGTACAATGTTCTCTGCCCTGAACAACATGGGTTCGAGCAGGTCATAGTACCAATACAGCACTCCTGGAATTTTCCAACTTCCTCCATGCCTCCTTGGACTCTGGTGCCCTGGCTGGTGCTATATTCATTGACCTGTCTAAAGCATTGACACTGCTGCATCCTCTTTGCTCCCCACCCTTGACCTAATAGGCTTTGCCTCAGGACCTGTTTCCTGGTGCACCAGCTATCTCTCCGCCTGCTCCCAATGTGTGAAAGTCAACGTACTCTCTCTGAAACATGCCCCATTCACTCTGGGGTGCCGAGGGCTCAATTCTGGACCCACTATTCTCACTCTTTCTTAACTCCCTACCCAGCAGTTGTACGGGTAAGATGCTTCTAAGCTGATGATGCTGTTCTCGTTGCCTCCCACAATGACCCCATGCTGCTACAGAACTCCTCCAACTAGTCTTTGACTTGCAGCTACCTGGTTCACTGAGCACCGACTTGTTATCAACCTTAAGAAACAAAATGATGCTCTTCTCCCACCCCAAAAGTACAGCAAGTTTCCCTTAGCTGTCCACTCCACACCAATCTGCTCATTGACCAGGTGCAGTCCTATAAATATCTTGGTATAACCTTTGACCCTGCACTTTCATTCCATGGACATATATCTGCCCTAAATTCTGTCGCTAACTCACGGCTAGGCATTCTTTACCAGCACAAGAAATGCCTCCTCCTGATGCCCTCCGCCTGGCTGTCACCTCCTCTGTCATGTCTCTCATTGACTATGGCCTTCCAGTCTATGGCTCAGCAGATCAGACTGCCCTCAACAAGGTTCACCTCACAGTTAATAAGGCCTGCAGACTTATCACTGGTGCCCCAGACTCACTCACATGTGAGCTGTACACCCTGGCTACCCCACTCAACCTGGAAGAGCGACTCATGTATCAGACATGCCAGCTCATCTTTAAAGCCCTGCATGGCCTATCCCTCATAGGCCTATCCAACTCCATTCGCCGTACTGCACCGACCCTGATCACGCGCAGCTTGTCAAGAGCTACCCTAGTTATTCCGAGAGCCAGGACCTCTCAAGGTCAGAAGGCATTCCATTACCGTGCACCCCATTGGTATAACTCCCTCCCTGCCAGTGTCTCAAACTCACTAACCTTAGCTTGCTTTAAGCCCAGGCTCAGAAACTTCCTGCTTAGCTCTCGCAAATGCAACTGCCGCTAGCCTAGTGTAAAAAAAAAAAAAATATATACTCTGTTTGACAATGCTCACTGAGCTGCCCCCTTCCTTTCCCTTCTAATTCCTCCACCCCTATTTCCTCCTTCTACTCCTACCAGCTCTCCCCGACTCATAAGTTTAGCACCTTTTGTTATCTTTTGCTTTTGAGATTGTATTCTATTGAAACAAAATTGTAATTGAACTGTAACTTTTTTGTTTGTAAGAACTGTGTCCCTTGTACTACTGTTCTGATGTCCTCTTTGTGACGAGGTACTTTTGTAAATGAGCCTCTGGCTCAAAGGTTTCTAAACTGATGTTTAACTAAATAGCAGTCAGTGGCTCAGTAGGTAGCACACTTGCCTTTGAGGCCGGGAGATCAGAGGGCTGTGGGTTCAGTTCTGACATCTGGCTCTTGGGTTAATATCCCAGTACTGACACTGTAATGCAGCATGAGAGGGGTGCTGCATTTCTGAGGTGCCGTCTTTCGGATGAGATGTTAAACCGAGGTCCCATCTGCCTGGATTAGTGGTAGTTCAGGTGGATGTTAAAGATCCCATGGCACTTATCGAAAAGAGTAGGGGAAGTTCCCTGGTGTCCTGGCCAAATTTCCCTCATTCACTAAAAATACCACCAACAGCTTAATCTGGTTCAAGGTCAGTTGCCATTCATCTGTATCCCCCTCCCCCCGGTTGTGCCTGAAAATAGGCAGGATTTGTCTAGTGCACTTACCCGGTCAACAAAAGCTAAATAAATAAGAAAGAGACTTGGGCATCATCACTGATGACCTGAAATCATCCAAGCAGACCTCTAAAGCAGTAGGTAAGGCTAGGGGGGGGGTGTTAGGGTGTATTAGTAGGGGTATCACAAGTCGTAAGAGGGCGGTAATAATCCCTCTTTACAAGACACTAGTTAGGCCCCATCTGGAGTACTGTGTGCAGTATTGGAGGCCACACCTTCACAAGGACATTAACCAAATTGAGGCAGTCCAGAGAAGGGCAACCAAAATGGTGCAGGGACTGCGTCAGAAGACATATGAGGACAGATTAACAGAGCTCAATATGTATACCCTAGAGCAAAGGAGGGAGAGAGGTGATATGATTGAGGCATTCAAACACCTTAAGGGCATTAACAAGGTAAAAGAGTCTAACATGTTTAAATATAAGAAAAATAGCAGGACAAGAGGACACAGCATGAGATTGGGGGGCTGATTAAGGAATGTGAGGAAATTCTTTTCACGGAAAGGGTGGTAGATGCATGGAATGGCTTACCACAAGAAGTGGTGGCTATGAATACAGTGCAGGGCTTCAAACAGGCATGGGATAGGCATAAGGGAGCAATACAAATGACTATGAATAGATAGGCTACTGACAGAGCAAAGGCCGATGGCACATTTGTAAGGTAGAAAAAGAAATGGGCAGACTGGATGGGCCTTGTGGTCCTTATCTGCCGTCAACTTCTATGTTTCTATGACTTTATACACATGGCTTTGACATGCCACAGAGTTGCCCCCTTTTGGACTCAGGTCCATCAGTTAATGGAAAAGATATTACATTTTGAGTTACCTCCAAAGGCTACTGCCTATATGCTAGGGGGATTATGAACCACTTGTGGGAGGTAACGATAGTGCTCATCAGATTGTGGAACTTTGCTCTGGTCAATGCCAGGAAAACTGTAAAACTGGCTCGGGGTGCATCACCACCTACAATAGCACAATGGCTGAACAATCTACTCTTATGTATGAAGTTAGAAATGCACTATTTTGATGCCAATGGTCAAACTCATTTGTTCCAGTGCACTTGGCGGCCGCTGTTGCAGGCTATGAAGAACTACCAAATACCGCTATAAATTTATAAGGCAGGAATGCAGTAGGCTAGTGTTCTTTCCTCTGGTCTAGCTCACTGTCATAATATGGGTGCTAATCAATGTTATCTGGATGGAATCCAGTACCAATCTATGATAGTTCCATGGTTTCACTTGTAAATCTTGACATATATGGATGTAACTGTACCAAATGAATGCTATGTATTATTACAATTTAATGTATGAGAAGTACCTTAATAAACTTTCTTTAAAAAAAAAAAAAAAACTATCCCTTTAGACCTCCAACAGTATCTGTTTTAGACTAACCTGAGCTTTAAAAGGGAACCATTTTAAATTTGTTTTAGAGAAAGTGCTACTCCATTGACAAAACTGCTACTATATCATCTTGAAAAAATTCTAGACTCACCCCAACAACAATTTACAATGTACAAATGTAGTAACCCACGCACACACACACACACACACACACACACACACACACACAATACAGCCTGGGAAGTAGAAGATGAGAGATGTATTGTAACTCTGGTGGTCTGCTTCAGATATCATATTCTGTACAGTGATTAAACTGGAAATGTTTAGGTAGGGGAACTCTTATACCTAAATGTTGAGGTGGAGGAACTCTCCTATAGAAGTCAATGGAGAAAGATGACAGAGGTGGCAGAACTGTTATACAGTTTTTAAGTGGTGGTGGAACTAAGTTTCTGTTGACTCCTGCCCAGTGTAACCCCTGATTCTGTAAGTCAAAAGAGTGACACAAAAATACAAATGAACCTAGTGGTGCTGCAGCTGCTCCAGTTCCACATTGTGATTCCACCTGAGAGATGGGGTTGTATTTTACATGGAAGTCCCAGAACCCCATGCTGAGGCCAGCTGGGGGGTGAGCATGACATAGAGGTAAGGCACTTGGCTCTGTGAGTGAAGGTGCTGGCCACCCTGCATTCCACTCCTCCCTCCTGTCCACTATGGAACACCAATGGTTTCAGCTCTGAAGGCAGTCATTCATCCACAAGGAATTCAGAACGGCACACTTCAGCAGTGGATAAAATATCAAGCCTGGCTGGAGTAAATGCAAGTAAACAGATGCTTTTAAAAAAAAAAAAAAAAAAAAAAAAAATCAGTCAAACACAGCATATCACAAAGAGGAGATTGCACATACCCCAGCGTTTTTCGGCATCACAGTGATGCTACAGTCACTCATTCACCCTCTCAATTGGATTACTGGGGTGGGGACAACAGGATTATGGTAAAGGTAAGGTGATTAAAAAAAATACAACTGCACGGCATTGGTGCAGGAGAGGTCTATTCAAGGCAAATCACAAGTATGGCATCTTGAGAGCTGCCGTACAAAGTGGGGTGAAATACACTTAATTTCTAGCCCTGCTACTGTGTATAACAAAGGCCATATGAGCTTTTAGTGGAATAAAGTAAAGACTAGAATGTGGGAACTACATAGAAGGCAACATTATTGTATTTCTCTTTCTCTCTTTTTCATTCCCTACTTAAATACATATTTTTATCTAATGTAGTAATACTGTAACTATCACATGTATCATTCTGATTGCAAGCATTCAATCTTTTTATAATTACAGCTGTATTATTTATTTATTTATTTATTTTAATTGGGAAGTGATTAAGCATACATTTTGGTAAAATGATCTTTATTACTATGGCTGAATCCAATACAAAACCCAACACAGCCATTATGTAGCTAAACAAGTTTAGATTAGATGGCTTAGATATTCAAGATCACTTTTTAGTTTACTTATTAAAACCAGTTTGAAAATGAAATGCATTAAACGCGACCACTGAAAGTTGCTCTTATTGGACCCATGCATGAAAAATAAAAATGCATATGTACCATGGATCCGTGATGTAGGCAACCCTACAATTGAAAGCCACACATCGGGGGGTCCTGTGGACCCTTTTGGCATGTACTACAGGCGTGCACACCCCTTCTGTGCTCAGTCTCCATTTGTTCATGCAACTGCATGCTTAGATGGGCTGGGGTGTCCAGGGGTGTGCCATGCTCTGCGCCATTCTGGGCGTGCAGGGAGGTGCAGGTGAGGGATGCAGGCTACATGGGTAGGTACCTGCCATAGCCACTGTGCACCCCTCCCCCACAAAGTACACCTGCCAGCCATGGTGGGAGCTAAGCCCCAGCTACCATGCTGACACAGCCCTCCAGTCAAGCAGGGAGGTCTTGGGGGCAGCCATTCAGGTACTTGTCCAACAAATACACTTTTAGGGACTAGTACCTTCCCACAATCCCCTGCTCTGTGTAGAGCAGGGATTCACTCATGTGCTAGGATGGGCATATGACTGGATGCCCCTCTGTGTCCACCGATCTGCCAACACATACCAGTGTGCTGGGGGGCAGGGCTGCAGACAGGCACTAGACAATGGCCAGCTGTAATGAATGCCATGCCCCACATGCCTCTCTCTGTGGGTATGGAGCTGTGCAGGCTGGGTACACACCTCTCAAGTGTACCCAGCCCCTTGTAGCTTATAGCCCCATTATGAATATTTGCACATAAAATGTTTTTTTTTTATTTGTACTGCTCTGATTTTTACCCAGAGGAAAATGTTTATTAGATCAAATCTCCTGAAATAAAAAGCAAGGCAGTGGATATAAAGATGGAGGGTATTAATTTATTGAGTGCTGCAAGGTGTGTAAATGGCAACCCTGATAGTGTGAACGTCGTTGAACAGCTCTATTCATCTTGCTTAGCTGTAGGTGGCAGCAGTCAAAGAAATTCATGCCTCAGTCAGCTCATTTTCAATGGTCAGGTATAACTAGTCTGCACTATATGTAAACTTTATGTATTAAAAGTATCTACAGAATAGCAGGAGTGCTTCTTTTTTGACTTGTGCTGCTCAGTTGGCTCTATACTGATTTAAGGCAGTAGCTATTTCATGGAACTGAGACAGCAAGTGATGTCATAGTCGGGGAAGTAGCATGACAACATTTTGTGTCACTAGATTCCATGAACTGGCTGCTGCCTTGAATCAGTGCATTGAGACATAATAATACATATCACTTAACTGTTGCCACCTATAGTTAAGGCCCATGTCTCCTTTAAAAGAGCTTTTCATGTAATTTCACACTATCAGGGATACTGGTCTTGAGCCTTCCCCATTTAACAGTAATCACTGCTGCAGAAATAGCAGGCTGCAGGCTGGAGACAGACCTTCAGCAAGTTTTTCTGTGGGCCAGGCTGCCATAAACAGACACCACATATGGTAGAAACCTACTTAGTGTGACAACCAAAATCTGACAGAGAAGAGGGGAAGCCTCTGGGGGCAGGTGCCTTCCAAAAACAAAGCAGAAATTGAACGGGACTGTTGATTTTCTCTTCAAACTGTCCCACTAGTTAGCTAATTAGGTTAACACAGGATGTGTTTGACATCTGGAGTTTGCCTGATATGCTCTTGCCAAACTCAGCGGACTCTGATCATTTTTCATTGTGCAGTATGACTGTATCCTGTTCCTTTCAAGTTTCCTGAAATATTTACTTTTCCTGAACTGTCTCCTCTAAGAAGCTTTCTTCTCCCTATTTGCATAACTATCCATTAAATGGACTTGACTACAGGAAACAAGCTGTCACATGTTGTCAGTGTAGGCCAATTTCATCTGCTGATATAAATATTGGCAGAGAGCCTGTTTTCACTAAAACAACAATTTTCAAAATCAGAGTTTAAAAGTGGCTACTGGTGTAGGATGCATAAAAGGTAAAATGCAGACTTTAATATTCAGTGGTACCTTAATTTGACAAAAGTCTCTGACAGCTCCCACTATGTGTCTTGACACTTTAATAGTCCTGAAATAGAATACAGATCAGTTTTACCATTGCCTTTTCCCCCCCGCAGAAAGCAAAAAAGGAGCACATTTCAAAACCATTTATGACAAGATAATACGAGAGAATTTATTTCCAGAGCAAGTATTATATTTTGTGCTGAGATCTGTTTCAGTAGCGTTCAGTGTATGCTGTGCACTAAAACAGCATTGGAACTGCCCCAGCAGACATGGCCAAAAGCCATTACTAATTAGACCTTCTTTTTTCAGTTACTGTAGATCTTGTAACTTTGTCCAGCTCTAACGTCTTATCATATCATGCAAATCAAAACGAGATTGTATCATGGCCAGTTTTCCTCTCATTCCTGAAAATATGAAAATGAGTACAAACCAGAAGTGTGAAAGGCTAATCTTTCACTTTACACAAGGGATCCTTTTTGGAGGCAGTACGGTCTGGTGTACAAAGCACATCTAGTACGACCCTGATCTATTGAACCCTGATCATCGGAAACACCCTAATTAACAAACTCAACCCTTGTCACCCAATTCTTTGAGCATTTTCAGTATTATGTAGTATTAAACATTGTACATTACTGTTATACTCATTCGTATCCAGATGGGGTGGGTAGAATGAGGAAAGATCTGGATAAACTGGCAAAATGGTTGGAAGAGTGGCAACTGGGGTTTAATGCAAATAAGTGCAAGATTATGGTCATAGGGAAAAGAAACCCTGAAGCCACCTATAGGCAGGGACGGGAGTTGCTGGCAGTCACAAGGGAAGAAAGAGACTTGGGCATCATCATCACAGATGACCTGAAATCATCTAAGCAGGCCACTAAAGCAGTAGATAAGGCTAGGAGGATGTTGGAGTGAATTAGCAGGGGTATCACAAGTCGTAAGAGGGAGATAATAATCCCTCTTTACAGGACACTGGTTAGGCCTCATCTAGATTACTGGGTGCAGTACTGGAGACTGCACCTTCATAAGGACATTAACAAAATGGAGGCAGTCCAGAGAAGGGCAACCAAAATGGTGCAGGGACTGCATCAGAAAACATATGAGGACAGATTAACGGAGCTCAATATGTATACCCTAGAGCAAAGGAGGGAGAGAGGTGATATGATCAAAACGTTCAAACACCTTAAGGGCATTAACAAGGTTAAAGAGTCTAACATGTTTCAATATAAAAAAAATAGCAGGACAAGAGGACACAGCATGAGATTAGAGGGAGGCCGATCAAGGGGTAATGTGAGGAAGTTATTCTCAGAAAGGGTGGTGGATGCATGGAACAGCCTACCTCAGGAAGTGGTGGATATAAAATACAGTGCTGGGCTTCACACAGGCATGGGACAGGCATAGTGGAGCAATAAAGATGAGTATGAATAGATAGGCCATTGACAGAGTTAAAGGCCTATGGCACATTCATAAGGTAGAAAAAAAAAATGGACAGACTCGATGCGCCTTGTGGTCCTTATCTGTCGTCAGCTTCTATGTTTCTATGTATCTATTGTCACTTTCTTTGCCTGATGCAAGTCTGAAGCTGTTTTGGTGCTGTGTGGCCCTGCAGCTGACCTGGTGCTCTGTAGTACTGTACTGTAGCTGTAGTGTGGTTTGCAGTGTGCAGTTTTAATTGATGTACAGATGGTTTCTGGAATGTGAGGTTGTGTTGCTGCTGCCTATAGGGCATACTTGGGAATCAAGAGACTCAGGTTCAGAGCCTTTCCAAGCCACATACTCACTATGAAACCTTAAGTAAATCCCAAAACTTCCTACTGCTCCTTTTTACCCAGCTGTAAAATTGTGTAGAAGCAGAAACCCGCTGAAGGGGTAGGTGGACCCTCCTATGCATAGCATTTTGTTTTGTGTGGTTGGCATGTAGCTTTGCACATTTAAATTAATCATCTACTTTGAAAAACCCACCTGTGTTTGCCACATCATTTTGTTAGCTACAGGCATGACGACTGTCATTTGGTGGACCTGAGCAGCATGCTTATTTCTTTTCATACTTAAAGCTGCAGTACTAGATAAAAAAAATCTGATCTTTTGCAACAGTTTGTTTCCTGTGCTCTGTTGAGCACTTACCTGGTAATCTTTCTTGTTTTCACTGTACTATCACCCTGTAATTTGCTCCATTTTTCTTGTTTTTGTTTCTCCCACCCACCACGCTGAATTGGAACACTCTGCTGCAAGCCACACATGTGCATGACTTGCAGCACTACACAGGCACAGTGGGAACGTGCAGCACCTGGTCCCATGGAAGTAAACAAAAGATGTGATGCGACGCGAGTGGGGAGTTTGGCTGCAAATTAGGTAGCAGCCATATTTACTGTGGATCCACAACAATGGAAATACATTTTAAAATATCTAAAAAACTAAAGATTGCTAGAAAAAATATTTACAGATAAGGAAACCCAAACTATGGCTGCATGCTTCCAGCCAAAAAAATGGAATTTTGATAATCATTTCCTGATTATCTAGCACTGCTGCTTTAAGCAATAACAACCAAGAAGCTGATCATTTCCAAGAGATTAATGACTGGTTGGGGGGATGGGTGGCCTGAGGTGCAGCTGAGGGTCACCTCCCTCCAGCCGGTCATTAATCTAAGGAAATGACTGGCTTCAAAGTTATTACTGTGATTATAAGTCTAGTTGCAGTAATGGTTTCCTTTTTTCATGTTAATTAAGGTGTTAAGCAGAGTGGCACGAGCCATGCATGCTGCACAGCATCACTTGATGACTGGATAAGTCATTTCTAAGATGTTAATGACCGATGCAATAGCCAATCAGGAGACTAGCTAGGCTCATGAATAACAAATCAGACTTATAATGTGGTATAAAAGCACATACTTGGAGCTAGACACCCAAGTTCTAATTATTTCTAAGCCACTTACTCACTATGAGACATATACATTACCTCTCACTGTTCCAGTTTACCCAGCTGTAAAACTGTGAAGCAGCAGGACCCCAATGTAAATAAGCTGTTGCATTGCAGTTTGGCTATCCTGTAGTTATAAATTGTAATAAATGGATTGTGTCATTTAGCCATATCTCAGTGAGTCGCTGGGATGCCATCAGACTAGCCTTCTTACCCTCCTTTGTTGCCCTACTACTAGCTAGGGAGTGCCATGGGGTCCGTGGTAAGGCCAGGTCGTAGTGCAATGGTAATGTTGAATAAAAAAAAGCTGTACTAACTTGGTTAACTGAAACAGTCAGTGTCAGCCTTCCTGCTCTTGTGCATAATATAAAAAGAAACACAGTACAAATTAAAAAATTAATCAGTGAAACAATTTATTGCAATTACCGTGGACAGCCACCAATAATATCACAAATCCAGCATTTAAAAACCTAGTAATTAAAAGATATACGTAACTTTTAACATTCAGAGGCTCATAGGTTGGACACACAAAAGTAGGCTAATGCCCCACAAGTTTGTCTGCCACTTTCTTAGCAGATAGTCCTCTTAAAAAAAAATACTCTTGTACTTAAACTACACATCTTAAATAGATAACTTAACACTGTGATCTGCTATAAAAGTGATCAAAACAAACAAAAAACTTTGAAAGGCACACACAAGACCAACACCAAGACAACTGTACAAAGAGTAATACCTGACAGGGTGGGTGGTATTGGGCTACACCCGCACAACCAGTGTCATAATGAACCCAACATTGCAGGCAGAGGGCCTTATAGCCCCTGAAAGGGCAAGTATAACCCATACCGCCCACCTTGGAGGTATCATCGCACATAGAAAATGGGATTTGGGCTGTATTTAAGGAACATAATTGACATTTTAAAACAATTAGTTAAAATAGTTACTTAAAATTAATAAAAATATTTTTGCAAAGTAATCCCGCTACTGCTGGCATTGGCAGTAGAGGTTACTGTTTTGTTCCATGCTACTGTGTGTTATAATATGCACTCTGTTCACAAGCTGTTTTTTTATGTAATAAAATGAGTGAACATACTAACGATTTGCCTCTTTTGAACTGACTTTGACCCCTCCATGCTTAACTGTTTTATGAGGGTGCTGTTGCTGGCCGAGTGGTAGAAGACTGAGCACAATACTGCAATACTAGGTCCAGGACCAGCATGAGATTACCGGTACAGTATTTTTTGTAATTTTGTGTCCTGCAGATGGAAACACGCTGTCGACCTGTGGCAGCAAAGTGGGTTGACGGCTGGAGAACAAGGCGCAAGTACCAGTCAGAGGTAACAGTGCACTATGCTAGCACTACAAATTTTACTTTTTAAAAATAAATTCTTCTGTTGTCTACATTGGTTTTATGCTAATAATGGAAAATTCTGTGGCGTGGGGGGAGCCAACTCACTTGCTTGGCTCGTTTAGTGAGGGAAAAATGTCAGTAGATCTTATTTTAAAAATAAGAGTGTCATTGTGATTTATGTAATTGGGTCGGTTGGCAGTGGCAGTTTTTTACCCTGGCTCTGCTGTCTGATAGATGCTCACCTTGCCAAGGGCATCAGCCAATCATAGCTGAGGAAATCCTTAACCAATTCTCTAAGGCAACCGTTATGTGTATCTTTTAAGTGCTAGATTTGTAATACTATTGGTGTTTGTCCTGCACCACATGACTTCAAGGGAGTGTAAGAAAGCTGACCAAGTGGGTGCAGAGGACTGAGATGCTGTGCACCTTACCTCTCACCATGCCAGTGACCTGGGTTCAAGAATGAGCTTGGGGCACCAGGGGCTGGCTGGGATGGAGAGGACTGAGCATACAATTGACTACTCTCCTCTCCCGGGCTGGGTAGGGATGCCATCTTGCTCCTTCGCTGCCATATGGTGGAGGCCAGGTGGTAGTGCCAGAGCTTGAGCAGCATAGAAGGGAGGGGCCTTGGTTACGTAGCATGTGTGCACCTCCATGGACACATGGTTATGTCCTGCTGCAGCAAGGGGATGGGAAAAAAACTGTGGCAAATAGGAGCTGCACGCTGTATGAAGCTTAGCCTGCCTGACCCCACCCCGCACTGTCACTAGCTTGCCTACCCACCAAATATGGATGCAGGGTCTCCAGGTGGGGGAAGGACAGCCCTCCCCTTCCAAGCCATACCACAGGAGGCAATCTGTGGGGGATATGGGGCTTGGTGGACCAGAGAGGCAGTGGTCAGAAGAGGGAGGCAGGGACAGGGCTGAGTAGTCACCTGCAATGTGCCCAGGAGGAAAAAATGTATCTAGAAAAAAAAAAAAAGAGTGTAAGAAGTGATTTTCTGCTTTGGCAGAAGTAGTTCCCTGATGAAGAGACAGGGCACCTCTAATCATTGGATCTTTTGTCCTCCTGCAAAGTGATGGCAATACCTGTAAATAGTCCCACGGATTTATTTTCAGTTTGCACTTTGTTTCTTTTCATGTTTTGATCTTAGTTCTTTGCAGCACAGCAGTACCTGTGATTTTTCCCTGGTAGTACATTGTATGTCTGTGTTGTGCTGTCTTCAAGCCACATGCCACTGGTCAGTAGGAAACTATTAATTTTATAGACACCCCTCACACACGCTTACTATCTCAAATGAGCCCGTATGGGCCAAGGGCCTTATAATTATAATTTATTTCAAAACAAAAGGATGTCAAGATAAGTGACGTTGTACTATGCAAAGTAAGAACACTGAAATGAAAGCTCAAGTGATGGCTTGTTTGCATGTACTCTGTGTTGTACAGCATGTATGAGGAGATAAGATTCTGCCCTTTGACCATAAATCACTTTTTTCTGACCTTGTACTAGTGTAGCCTCTGTTAAAACCAGCAGTACTATATGTGCCATCTATAATCAATATTCATTGCAAAAACTCTGGCAATTTGATGTTAGGGTTACCAACCTTACCACCCCCCAACACCCACCACCCTCTAGAAACCAACAGGCATTGAGGTGTGCCTTGGGGTCATTGGTCCTAACTCTCACCCCCATTCCATTTGTAAGGAAGCAGTATAGGAGAATAGGGTGAGAGTTGGGACCGACTAACCAAGGCATCCTGATGCTTATTGATGTCTAGAGGGTGGGGTGGGGGTGGGGTTGGTAACTTAACATCGAATTTCCAAACTTTTGTCACTGTAGTGACAACCCTAACTGATGCATTAATGGAGTTTTTTGCAATGAATTTCACTTCTTTTTGCAAAAGTGTATTGTTACTCGTATGTGGCTGTGGTAGCGCAGGGCCCTCCGGGCCCTCTGTTCCCATCATACATACATTTTGTAATTGTCTCTGATTTTCATGTGGGAGCACAGAGGGCCCTGTGCTCCCATCTATACATAAGTGTAAAGATATTTTAATAATCTTGCATGTCCCCATCGGAGTGCAGTGCCCTCCAGGCCCTGTGCCCCCAATACTGCATAATGTAGGGCCCTGTGCTCCCATTATTGCATAATGGGATCCATATGTGGGAGCACAGCACCCTCCAGGACCTGCACTCCCATCTACCCATAAGTATAATGACATAGCACTGGCCTGGAGCCATTCCAGGTAACTCTTGTGCTGCAAATGTGGCAATATCTCAGTAACCATAGGAAGTTCAGAAAAAAAGACACTACAGATGTAATCATGACCTGACAACCTCCACACATGCTAGCGCTTAGTGAAAAATCCATGTCTCAAACTATTTTTGAGATATAGCCACCGAAAGGTGGCGTATACGCCACGATGTTATCCTATGGGAAAATTCACAACTTCAGAGTGCAGTAACTATGGAACTGGTGAAAATATTTTCACCAAACCAGCAAAAGGCACATCTGTGCTGCAAGCCCTTGCTACTCTGTAAATTTCAGCCCAAAAGTCCTAGCTGTTTTTTTTTCTATGAAGTGGCAAAGAAACTGTTTTTTGGTGCAGTTTACCAGTAGAATTTTCATGAAAGTACTGCACACTTCTGCAACAGTCCCATTAGTTTATCCATGGGGCTTTCACAAAAGTACTGCAGACTTTCACCAAGGTACTGCAGAACTTTCACAAAAAAAAAAATACATGGAACATTTGCCAAGTTCCCTGGCTAAAATGGAAGAAAATTAAAAAAAAAAAAAAAAAAAAAACCATCTCTGGGCATGCTAGCAAAAAACTAATGGCAGAGTTGTGTTCCTAGGGCCCCGATTAGGTAAACTCAACTGTTGGTGTTTACTAAGGGGCAGTATTTTTGAGCTTCATCAGTTTTTCTGTGTTGTTAACTGAAAACAAGATGGTGGCAGCATGAAAGTAAAAATCTCAAGCTTGAAAGTAAAATGGGCTTTCGCTAACATTTTTGTGGTGCACATATATTTTTCCCATAGGCTATAATGGGAAATTAAAAAGTTTAATAACTTTTGAATGGATTAATATTTTTTTACTAATCCTTCAAAAGGAGTTTCAATGACCCAGTCCCCATATACACTAAAAATTTCAGACCAGACGGACAAACCATTTGGTCTGGAGAGACGAGCAAAGAATTGGCCAAAAAATAGGTATTTTTCACTCATTTTGGCACTCCTCAACTCTACAACTGCACATCTGACTGGAACGAAACTTGCCAGCTCCAGAGATATATGGTGGCAGACAGTGCATGCAAAATATTAGGTAAATCAGACAAATGATTGCAAAGTTGTTAAAGTGCAAAATTTGAGGTTTAACACTAAAGTGCCTACTCAACCCTAACTATAGAGCTACTATCATGCCACTATAAAAAGAAAATGCCTATTATAACATGCTGTGCCAACAATAACAGTTTGTACTGCTTCCAGTTAGTACAGGTAGGGAAGAATGTGGGTAGAAAATTGGACCTTGGAATGGAGACTCAGATAGTGTAGCAAAATCAACTCCAATATTACCTGTAGCAGCTGAAGTCACTGGCTAGTGAGATGCCTTCTACTGGTTTAGCATAGGTGACATGGTGCTGTTTAGCTGTATACATACAGTATGCACTGGTACATGCATGTTTAAGCCATCCATGTTCCTTCATCAGATGCTGCACCATTGTAGTTCTAAAAGCATGTCTTCTAGAATATCTGTGTTTGTCCAGAGCAAGGTTTCACAATATCCACTACCCACCAAGTTCATGCTCTCCAGTAGTACTGAGGCTTGTGTATGCATAAAATTGCAAAAATGTATTTAAAAAGCTGGTGTTTTCATAAAATACTATAGCACAGCTTTCCTGTAAATGATGTGCAGCATACAGCAGTGTAACATAAAATAACAACAAAATAATGTGTATGGATGCATACAGAAAGGACACCTTTTTGCACCTAGGATATTGTCTGGATTTGTGTAAATCTGATATGATGTAATATACTTCAACCAGGGCCCCCCAAATTAAGAAACTGCACTACTGAAGTATGGGTGCTGAACTGAACTTGACAAATTGATGAGGCGGAGCAGAGAATGTGGTAACCTAGAGTATAAAGGCAAGTGTATGTATAAAAGGGCATAAATTATATTCTATGTGAAGTAGGTGCTACACAACATTGTGTAGTGTGGCTTAATGCATTATCAATATAATGTACAGTACAGTATAGGTACACTTAAGAAAAGGGCTACTTTTGTACCCAGAATATTAAGAGGCTATATATATAAATCTTATACAATATGATGTACCTCAACAAGCCTCCCCTCCACCGGTTTCAATTGCAGTTTACAAAATAAGTTACTAGTGATAGTAGTGGTAGTAGTTGGCACAGGTTGTGTTTGATCTGAGCAGAGACGATGCTAGTAAGCAACCCTTTAGGAAAAGTGAATAACGTGCTATCTATGTGGTATCACTATAATTCTTTAGCTGTATCTGGAATATCCCGCTGCACTGGTTAGAGGCATCATATTTTTTTCATGGTATCTCACCGCAACTGCAAAGTGATGTCAGAAGCTTAGATATTGCTTGTTTTTCACCATACTGAAATAGCAGCTTGATAAAAACATGTTGTCATTCTTTTTCTCATTTGAACTTTCATATTGCATTATATTGCACTTATAAAATAATCTTAGTTAAAAACCAAGTACAACGTTTCCTGCCAAATGCACTCATGTAATGTGCACCAAGCACAGAATGTACTTAAACCCCCATGGCAGCTGCCACCAAATCAGCATCTGACGTGCCATCACTCTCTGTTGCGCTGAGCATGAGTGACCCTTGATTAATCCCCCAGTACATTTATTTGGTCCTAACTTTCTGAAGAAATTTTTCAAACAGAGATGTTAACATTGAAACATACCTTTCTAGGAGATGGCTAGGCTATCTTGTGAGTTTCTAGGGATAAGTTAAAGAATTCATCTCACTGTAAATTTTGATGTTGAGTTTTGTACTACCACATCTAGACATCAAGCAAAAAAAATGTTTTATGTGTCTGGTATCTGAATGACATAGAAACATAGAAACTTAGAAGTTGTTGGTATATAAGGGCATTTGGCCCACCTAGTCTGCCCCATTACCTCTAACAACTATGCCTTTTCATGCTTTACTGAAACTAAGTTGCACCCCTCCCCTGACTAACACTGTTCCTCTGTGCCTATCCCAAGCATTCTTAAAATCTGTAATCATTTCTGCCCCCACCACCTCTGCTGGAAGGCAGATCCATTTGTCCACCAACCTCTCTGTGAAGAAGTACTTCCTCACGTTCCCTTTGAACCTCCTCCTTCCAGTTTCATCTTGTACCCCCTCATTCTTGAGCATCATCTTCTTTGAAAAATTGTATTCTCCTATACCTTATCTTTCCCTGTGAGATACTCAATTGTCTTTATCTTATCCCCCTCTCTCCCTTCCCTCCTCCAGGGAGTACATATTTAATTCCTTCAGCCTATCCTCATAGGGTTTGTGATGTAATCCCTGCACCATCTTGGTTGCCCTCTTCTGAATTGCCTTCACCCTATCTATGTCCTTACATAGATGAAGCCTCCAGAACTGGACACAGTACTCGAGATGTGGCCTCACTGATGTCCTATATAGTGGAACTATTACCTTCCCCTTTTCTTCTGGTTATTCCCCTGCCTATGCATCCCAGCATCATGTTTGTTTTTCCTGCTGCCCTGTCGCACTGTCTACCTACCTCGAGGTCATCAGAGATGATATCCCCCAGGTTTCTTTCCTGTTTGGATCATTCTATTCCCTCCCACCCCCCAGCTGATATTTTGCTCCTGGGTTTTTGTGCTCCATGTGCATTATCTTGTACTTTTTCTGCATTGAAACCCAACTGCCAATCTCTTGACCAGTCCTCCAACTTCTTTTGATCTCTCTTTATTTTATTCACTCCCTTTGGCATGTCCAGCCTATTGCAGAGTTTAGTGTCATCAGTGAACAGGCAAATTTTCCCTTCTAGACCTTCTGCAATGTCACTGATAAAGACATTGAAGAGGACTGTGGTACCTCATTGGTCACTTTACCCTCTACAGAGTGAATGCTATTTACCACCACCCTCTGGGTTTTATTATCCAGCCAATTCTCCACCCACTTTACTATCTTCATTCTCACCCCCATGTTCCCCAGCTTATTTAACAGCCTTCTATGACTTGAAGAAAATCTGTAGAAAGTAATAATAATTTTCAGAAGCATAGCTGTTATATTCAAGCGATGTAGGTAGAGCTGTGCGAAATATAAAATTCCACCATTGGAATGCCTGTGGAATTACCATTCTGATTTCACAGAATTTTGTGGAATTTGAGTGAAACTTCTGCAGAATTTTGTTGAAATTTTAATCTCAGTTATTTTGCTCTACATTTAAAAGTGCACATCCAATGAACTCCATATTTTGTATGTAGACAGCTAGGAATGGCTTATATAAGTGTACTAAATGTCAAAGTTGTACAGTAGGTTGAAAAGGGGGGGCAGAGTTCTGGGTTGCCAAACATTTAATCAAAATTTAATTTTCTGTTATTTCTATCGAATTTCAAAATTTCTTTCCCAAATTTCTCCATGGTTTCAGGATTTAGAGAGACATGCAACATGGGTATGTGCACCACATTGTAAGTCTCATGCTTCAGAAGGGGCTGAGTTATAGGTAGCCAAACTTTTGACAACATTTAGACTGTTATTTTAGTAAGTAAGTAATAATTTATTGATCGGCTATTGCCATTTCATGTAAAAAAAGCATTCAATACAATACATACAATACGGTATTTAGTACCTCTCATAAAATTTCACATACAATTCAGAAACATATAAATAAAACAATTAAATGCGCACATAATCTTTTGAAGACTATAAATTGTTCCCACACTTTCCAAACTAAAGGGTTTACAGCAGTTACATACATAGGATCTCTATCACCCCCTTCCCCCTGACAGACCACATCAACAAACAGGTACAGAAAATACTGCATATCCTAAATTACATAGGCAGCATGAATATGTTTATGCAAAAGAATTTACAGTTATGCCGTTAGCACCATAAGATGCCAACATAGCAAATCTCTTCTTCCGGATCTTAGTAATAGTAACCAAATATGAGGCTAAATCTGTAAGCATTTCTAGATTTTCAGAATTATACAAAAGATCCAACATAAACCTGTAAGGAAAATTGCAGGTATCCGAGTGAGTCTTCAAATATTTATTCCTCTGCTTGTCATAACCTGGACACCTCAATGTGACATGCTTTAAATCCTCAATTTCACATAAATTACAAATTAAGAATTTGAGTGCAATATGTTCTTTATTATATCTTGCCTCCGGCACCATATTTGCAAATGTTTCAAATCTATATCCGGTTAGGATTACCCTATGTTCGGTTGTTTTTACTATATTCAGATAGGGTTTTAGGTTGTGTTCTATGGTGTTAATCACACGCCAATTTGATGGTTTTTTTTTTTTTTTTTTTTTTAAGGTCTGCAAGGTCCTTTTGAATTGATAATTGATAGTTTATTTGTAATAAATCCCTTATAAGTTTTACTTATATTGATGTTTTGTCTAGCCCAAACTCTTAAATATGTTAATCCATTATGATCTAAGAGCCTAGCCACCATACTTAACCAACCAGATGTATTGCACCAAAGTAAATTCTCTTTCTCCTTTATACGCATTTTAATAAAGTGGTCTGCCATAGCTGAGGTTATTTTTACCCAGAAGTTAATTTGCCTAACCTGAATTATATAGCTAAGGCTGGGTTGTACCAATTGTGATCTAACAAAAGCACTAGACGTGCCATGGGGAAGTCTAAGCATTCTGTTACATGCAATGTTTATAACGGACTCAATTGAGGTAATATTGGCACTACCCCAAACTTCAGCTGAATAAAGAATTTGTGGAATAACTTTGGTGTTCATAGTCTTTATAAATGGAACGACTGTGCATCCACCATAGAGCTAATTAAACCTGTTCAAAGATTTTATTGTATTTTTTGCTTTGTTAAGAAGATATTTAATATGTTTATTCCATTTCAAATTACCTGCAAACCAAACCCCCAAGTATTGGTATTCATTAATATATTTAAGCTTTTTATTACCAATATATAGAGATCTATATTTTCTGGTACTTCCAAACACCATGACTTGTGTTTTATTAACATTGGGCTTTAGATTATGTGTCGTACATAACTTTTCCATCAAATTCAAGACCCTCTGAAGCCCCAGCCTGCTGGTTGAAATTACTGCAAGGTCATCAGCACAAGCAAGTACTGGTATGTTATGCTTACCAATTTTAGGGGCGTGTTGATCATTTTTTTTTGAGAGCAACTATAATATCATTAATATAAATGTTAAAAAGTGTAGGGGCAAAACACAACCTTGGCGAACACCAAGGTTGGTCTTAATGTGTTCAGTCAGATCTCCTGCTTTTGAGCATTTAATCTGTACCCAGGTATCTGTATATATCCTTCTAATTAGATTGATTAAATTGGAATCTATACCCAATTTACCATTTTCCCCACAGCAATGATCTTAGTAAAGTATCGAAGGCAGAGGAAAAATCTACATAAGCAACAAAAAGTGGCTGCTTTCTAATAGTACAATATTGTTCTCGAAGATGGTCTAATAGAAATACTTGAGTGAGAGTATCTTTGTTTTTGGTAAAACCAGCTTGTAGTTGAGACAATATATTATTTTGTTCAAGCCAGAGATTTAATCTATTTAAGATTACCTTTACAAATAGCTTCGAAAGATTGTCAAGTAAGGTAATTGATCTGTAGTTACCAGGTTCTGATTTAGCCTCTTTTTTTATGGATGGGTATTATATAACTGCCATACCAAGTCATTGGGAAATAAGCATACATTATCATTTTATTGAATGTCTGTAAGGACCTGGGACCACCAATTTTTATTCCATTTACAGACATCAGTTGAGAATTTATCAGGTCCTGTAGCTTTATTTGCCTTAAAACTGTCAATAGCCATCTCAATTTCATAGGCTGTAAACCAATCAAAATCCCCAGTGATTTCAGTGCTCACAGGCTCAGTTTGAATTTTCTCATCCCAAAACATTTTGGAAAAATAATCAACTCATATGTTGGGGTAATATAAATATCCATCCTGGTTTTAACTGTCTCCACACCAAAAGCCACCAAAGTCCAAAATGTTTTATCATCTTATTAGCTATTGCTTTATACATTATTTCCCATAAATGTTCCTGATGTTCTAATTTCTTTTTATTAACATGGGTTTTATCATTTTTTCTGACTAGGTTAAGATATTTTTACATTTTTCCTAGTATAATTAATTTTTATTGATTCTTAGTTGCCCATTTAGTTTCCTCTTTTCCTACCTGCAAGATTTTTGAAACCAGTTTTCATACTTGTAAACTGTCCCAGGTTTCTTCTTGTTAGTTATTAGTGCATCCATACATACACAGTATGTTTGTGGTATTAAATTATAAAATTGCTCAGGTTACAAATCACTTTGTAGATGGTGCATCATAGTAATTATAAAACAGTCAGATGCTGTATTTATTTTGTCAGTCAGGATGTTATCCCATCTTATTCTATTATTTCTGATATTTACTTCTTCCTTCCCAAGGCAGATATTAGGTGTTCTAGTAGTCCTAAATAGTAACAGAGGCATATGATCACTCTCTATTCTTTGTATTACCTTCATATCAGAATATTTTTTATAATCAAATATTGTACACAAAGCAAAATCTATAGTCATAGAACCTCTTGGGTGGGATATTCAGAAGGGTTAGGCATGGCTCAACACAGTTGCACCACGCGCAACCCACTGATGTGCCCCAGTGTGATATTCAAACAGGGATTGAGCCTGGCACAAATCCCGCTGCACCAGAGTGCATCAGTAATGTATGCAGTGCAGGTGGGGGGGGCGTGCCGATGCATACTCCGCACATCCCGATATTCAGCCCGGGATGTGCTGAGCCCATGCATGTGCAACTCCTACCTGTGCTGCACACAGGTGAGCCAAAAAAAGAGCAACAGCTGGACACCCAGAGGTGAGCTGCCGTGTTGCAGGGTGCAACACGGCAGCTGCCACCTGTGGCTGGCCACCCGAGCTCCGGCTGCACCTTCATGGTGGCACCCCCCCATGCCCGATCATGGGCGTATGTAGAAAAAGGATAGTCCTATATCCCTGGTGGTCCAGTGGACCACTCGCAGCCCGATCGCAGGCATATGTAGAATATTGTAATTGTCCTATATCCCTGGTGGTCCAGTGAACTGCTTTCAGCCCGATCACGGGCATAAGTCTGTTTAATACTGTTAACACTATCCCTGGTGATCCAGTGGACTGCTCACAGCCTGATCACAAGCATTTGTATTGAAGAACAGTCCTATATCCCTGGTGGTCCAGTGGACTGCGCTCGCAGCCTGATCACGGCGCCGTAGAAAACAATGCCACATCAATCCAACCCTGGTGGTCTAGTGGTACCCCCCACCCACCCACTGAGCCCACTGTCCTGCTTCCCCCAGTCAGCAGCGGGCAGCAGCTCCCCACCCACTTGCCACCCTGCTGCTTACTGACTGACCGTATAGTAGGGCTGGTACACTCATTGGTCCACAGCATGAGCCAATGAGCATGCAGCTATATCAGACATATAGTCCAGATATATGAATGGATCCATTCACATATCTGGACTGTGTAGTACGGTATGGGCTGCACACCCATTGGCTCATGCTGTGGACCAATGGGTGTACAGCCCTACCGTACTGTGTCAGTCAGTGGGTGGCAGGGCAGCAAGTAGGTGGGGAGCTGCCACCTGCCACTAACTGGGGGGAGCGGGGTGGTGGGGACCAGTGGGTGGGCGAGTGAGAAGGGGGTACCACTAGTCCACCAGGGTTGGATTGATATGGCATTATTTTCTAATGACGCCCATGATCGGGCTGCAAGCAGTCCACTGGACCACCAGGGATATAGGACTGTTCTTTAATACAGATGCCCGTGATTGGACTACGAGTGGTGCCCTGGACCACCAGGGATATAGAACAATTATAATATTCTACATATGCCCATGATCGGGCAGTGGGGCACTTTGCCGCAATGTGCAAGGGCGTTGGTTCCCGATGGCTGCAGCCTGGCAGGGCGTCAGGCGCAAGTCACTGGGGATTGGCACACCTGCATGCAAATGGAGGCATAATGACATACAAATGGCACCATTTGTGCCTTGCATACATTATGGCCCCATTTGCGTGTGCACTTTTGAATATCGTGGTTGTTGCACCTAGCACAATGGAACTTGTGCTAATGCATCCCCCTGCTCCACTCTAGCCACTTGCACTGGCACAGTGCCACTGCACCATGTGCACTGCAGGTGGTCAGGGTGTGATATTCAATGATGCTGTGCCATGGTGCTGCTCCGTTGAATGCCACCCTGCCAATGACCCTGCAGAGACCAGTTGTGCTGTGCCCAGGCTTGCACCACAGCCTGGCACAGTCTGAATATCCCACCCCTTGTGTTTAAACATGTAACCTTTCCTTCAATATCTGATGGTAATCTACCATTTAGTATTATTAATTGAAGTGCGTTCAGAACATTTGCCATTTGAAAATTCTTGTCTGTATTTTTATCAGTGGAATTCCTGATGGGCATATCCAAGTTTAATGCCATTTTATTTATTTTTTTTTTTTTTAACTCATTACTTTGTTTGTCATTAGGGATCCTAATGTTAAAGTCCCCCATGATAAAAATTTCAATATATGAATTATCCAACATTATAACTTTTATATCTTGTATCATTGTTTTCATCAAATTTTTATCATGCTGGGATGCATCAATGGGAGGGTTATATAGATTAACCAGTAAAAATAATTCGTCCCGATTTCTAACTACTGCAAGTAAGTAATTTGGTTGAATTTTGGTATCGATAACCTTTATATAATCTGACGTGCCAATATATGTGATTAAACTGCCCATGTACAATCCCAATTTTTTCAATTTTAAGTCAGGGCTATATATTTGGAGATAGCCGTTCAGTTCAGTTTTCCCCACATTAATCATAGTATGCCAAGTTTCTTGTAATAATATAATATCACATTGATTAATAAAAGACTTGAATTTGATGTCTACACATTTAAGAATAATATCTGCAGTGTTCCAGGATAAGAAGCCCGTTTGCTCTTTATACTTTTCCACATAGACCACGTTAGCTGTTGCTAGCCTTGCTTGTAGAGCAGAAAGCAGCTAACTAAAAGAAGCTACATTTTCTTATTAATTTAAAACTTATATCAGCAGGAGTCAGTGTCTGTTAAGATTAAGTAGACAGATAACTTTATTAGAAGTAGAAGGGGTCTTATTTAGGGTTAAAAAAGAAAGAAAAGAAAGAAAGTCAGTGTGTGTTCTGTGCACGGAAGGGTACTGTATCAGATGACTTTGCTAAACCAGTAGGAGGAAAGAGAGCTTACCTGGGGGTGTGGTTTAGACACTATAAAAGCAGGTGATTCAAATTACAACTTCCTGTTGCAAGCCATTTTTCTTACTAATTGCCCTCCATCCCACCCAAAGCCGGTTCTACTTTTATAGCCACTGGATTTCACTATCAACAGGAACTTCCTGTTTGGCAGTAGGAAGGAAAGGATAATAGAGAAACATTTGTTTTGTCAACCCTAAGGGAAAAAAGTATCTCACTCTCCCCCCCCCAGCTGCTGGTGGTCTGATACTGAGCTAGGAAGAAGGAGGCTACTGAAGAAGATAGGAAGTTGCTGTCCCAGAACAGGAAGGGTGAGAGTTGTAAGGAGAGGAGAGAATAAGCATCCAGAGAAACAGTAGAGAGGACACAAAATAAGACATGATAGGAGTGGTGCAGTGCAATGGCTGTGGGGTGGCATTGTTCCGGGAGACATTCTGGAGGCTGCGATGCTGCCCTATTTGCAGGCACCTCTCTGGTCTGAGAGAGGAGGTTGCCAGTCTCCAGGCTGACCTGGCTAGGATTCGTGAAACCTCCTCCCCCACCCAGGGACCACCAGGGCCAATGCCACTACCTCAGAGGTTGCCAAGAAAGAGGAGAGGCTGGACCAGGGTGGGCTCAAGGAGGTAGAGGGTGGTGGAACAGAGTTGCATCCCTCCAGCTGTACCTCTCCACAATTCATTCACTCTTCTGGTGAATAGTGGTTCCTCTATGGAGGCACCTGCAGTGGAGACCATGGTGGATGCTGGGAACCTTCACAAAGGAGACCAACAGGAGGGTGGCATGGGACCCCACAGGGGAAGGAAACAACTCCTGGTGGGGGACTCAATCATTAGGGGGGTAGAAATGGGGAGGAAGGGGAGAGGGAGGTAAGGTGCCTTCCTGGCGCCACTGCTTGGAGGGACAGGAAGCGAATCCTCAGGATCATGGGAGGAGCTGCACGAGGGAGGGAGCTGGATGTCATTGTCCACCTAGGGACAAATGACCTGGCTAGGAATGGGATCAGAGCAGTGCAAGAGGAGTTTGTAGAGTTGGGAAGGGGCCTTAGACAAGTAGCGCATATGGTAACCTTCTCGGAGGTGCTGCCTGTCTATGGCAAGGGAGATGCTAGGGCACTTCTCACCAGGGAATTCAATGAGTGGTTGAAAAATGGGTGTGGAGCTCAGGGTTTTGGCTTCATTGGGGACTGTGGAGCCACCTGGAGGGATGCAGACCTATACTGGTGCGATGGTCTGCATCTGTCCAGGGGGGAACCAGGATCCTAGGTGAGAGGTTTAAATGCTTCATTGGCAAGCATTTAAACTAGCCAAGGGGGGAGGCACTGAAAAGGAGCAGGGAAATCCAAGCCTCCCCCCACAAAACATGGTGATTAGTGAGGTAAACACCAAGGTACAGAAGTTATTAGGCAGCAGAACAGATTTAAATGTAAAAAAAGGCAAAGGCAGTAAGGACAGAAATGGGGCTAAAAGGGGTAAGGCTATCAAAAAGTGGAGGGTGATGAGTACCAATGCCTGTAGTCTGTGTAACAAGCTCCCTGAACTAGTGGCCTTGATGGAAGAGGGTTGCCTGGATAGTGTGGCAGTCACAGAAATATGGTACACAGAACCATGACTGGGATGTCAACATACCAAGATACACAATCTACAGGAGGGACAGGGAGGGGAAAGAGGAGGAGGAGTAGCTTCTATGTAAAGGAAGGGATCAAAGCAACAGAACTAGAGAGTAAACAGGGAGCAGATGAGGCACTTGGGTCACCCTGGAGACAGGAAATGGCACTACAATCCGCATGGGGGTTGTATACAGACCCCCATCTCAGGGGAGGGAATGGACAAGGAAATGATAGAAGGCTTTCTTAGAATGGCAGAAAAAGGGGAGATATTGTTGATGGGGGACCTGAATATGCCAGATGTTAACTGGAGCACCTTTGCTGCAGGCACATCCAAGAGCAGGGTCATTCTTGATACCCCACGGGGCATGCCTCAGACAGCTAGTATTGGAACCCACCAGGAGGGAGCAATCTTAGACCTGGTACTCCCAAATGGGGATGGAGAAAGAATTCAGATTTAGAAGTGGGTAGCCATCTGGGAACAAGCGACCACCAAACAGTGTGGTTCATGATAAACACAGCCATACAATCAAGCCATACAAAAGCAAGAGTACTGGACTTTAGGAGGGCTGACTTTGGGAAAATGAGAGAGAGCCTCAGAAAAGCACTAGGAAACAGGCAAGAAGGAGGGGTGGAGGAACAATGGAGAGTGATCAAAACAGCCATCACAGAGGCAACAAGCCTTTGTGTAAAGCAAATCAATAAAACACAATGAAGGAAAAAACCGCTATGGTTCTCAAAAGAGGTGGCAGGGAAGGTTAAGGAGAAAAGGACAGCATTTAGGAAATATAAGGAAACACAGAAGGAGCAGGACAGAGAACTTTATCAGTTAAAGCAGAAAGATGCTGGGAAGGCAGTCAGAATAGCAAAGGCCCAAACCAAGGACAGGATAGCCAATTCTGTTAAGAAGGGGGGATAAGACCTTTTATAGGTACGTTAGGGAGTGAAGAAAGACCAAAGGAGGGATACTGAAGCTTAATAAAGGGGATGGAATGTGGGTAGAGGGTGACAGTGAAAAAGCAGGGATACTGAATGAATATTTCTGCTCAATATTCACAAAGGAAGAGGAAGAGGAGGTGGAAGTTACCTAAACCAAACAAGGGAAACACTCTGAAGATGGGGGCCGATTCCAGTCCATTTACAGAAGAAAGGGTTCTGAAAGAACTAATAAAATTGAAGGTGGACAAAGCAGTGGGGCCTGATGGAATGCACCCAAGAATTCTAAAAGAACTAAGGGTAGAACTAGTGACACAGCTGACTACTCTCTCTAACAAATCATGGGAGGATGGTGTGGTACCCGAGGACTGGAGGAGGACAGATGTGATTCCTCTTCACAAAAGTGGGAGCAGGACAGAGGCAGGAAACAGACCAGTTAGTTTGACCTCAGTGGTAGGGAAAATGATGGAATCACTTCTGAAGGAAAGAATTGTTGAGTACCTAGAGGCCAGTGGAGCACAGGACCCAAAGCAGCATGGATTCATGATGGGAAGGTCGTGTCAGATGAATCTAATAGATTTCTTTGACTGGGTGACCAAAGTAGTAGACCAGGGAGGGGCTGTGGACATGGCCTACCTAGATTTTAGCAAGGCATTTGATACAGTCCCACACAAAAGATTAATACACAAGATAGCCAGCCTTGGAGTGGGTCCCAAGGTGGTAGCCTGGATAAAAAATTGGTTAGACAACAGGACACAAAGGGTAGTAGTAAATGGAGTACACAGTGAAGAAAGGAGGGTTACTAGTGGGGTACTAGTGGGGTACCGCAGGGTTCAGTACTGGGACCAGTCCTTTTTAATGTCTTTATAAGTGACATTGCAGAGGAACTGGAAGGAAAAGTATGTCTCTTTGCAGATGACACAAAGATCTGCAACAGGGTTGATACACAAGATGGAGTGGAAAGGATGAGAAGGGACTTGGCAAGGTTGGAGGAATGGTCAAATGTATGGCAGCTCAGATTCAATGCAAAGAAATGCAAGGTAATGCACATGGGAAACAAAAACCCAAGGGAAGCATACACAATAGGGGATGAGATATTGACAACCGTAAAAATAGAAAGGGACCTGGGGGTAATTATATCAGATGACCTAAAGGTGGGCAAGCAATGTGAGAAGGCAGTAAGGAAGGCTGGGGGGATACTGGGATGCATAGAAGAGGCATTAATAGTAGAAAACAGGAAGTTGTTATCCCTCTGTACAGACAGTTGGTGAGACCCCATCTGGAGTACTGTGTGCAGTTCTGGAGACCCCATCTCCTCAAAGACATAGACAGAGTGGAGGCTGTCCAGAGGAGGGCAACCAAAATGGTGCAGGGTCTGCACCAGAAGACATACGAAGAAAGACTAAAGGAGCTTAATATGTATACCCTTGAGGAAAGAAGGGAGAGAGGGGACATGATAGAAACTTTCAAGTACCTCAAGGGAATTAAAGTCCAAGAGGGTAGCATCTTCCAGAAAAGAGATGATGCAAGAACAAGGAAGGCCAAATTTGAAGATAGAGGGGGATGGCTCAAAGGTAATGTGAGGAAGTATTTTTCACTGAGAGGGTTGTGGATGCATGGAACAGCCTCCCTGAGGAGGTCGAGGAGTCAAGAACAGTGGGGGACTTCAAGAATGCATGGGACAGGCATAAGGCAGTCCTAGTGGGGGGTAGGAGGAAGTAAGCTGTTGGTTGACTAGGATCTGCAGCTTATCTGTTAGGTAGGGAAATGGGCAGACTGGGTGGGCCAAGCAGTCCTTATCTGCTGTCAAATTCTATGTTTCTATGATAGAAATATTCAAAGGACATTGACTTATTTGAAACAATAATCACTGGACCCCACAGACCCTGAATTCATATGGAGTCAATCATCATCTTCATACAAAGCTTAGTATCTATTATCTACATCCACATTATGTAAAATACTGATGTTATCACAATGCTGCTTATCCTGCCTTACAGGAGTACTTAGCAAGGCATTTAGCTCTACAGTGTGAATACCCAGATTGTCCAGTTTATAGCTATCCTGTAAGATTTTTCCCATTGGCAAATAATTGCTTACTGTTAAAACAATCTGGTTACCATCCTCCCAGTTTTTATAGGGCTCTGTAGAGGTTTACGATATCATCCCTATAGATTTTAGTATAATTTTAATAATATTAATTGAAATGCTGTCAAAGTTTACAGGTGAGCAGGTTATCATTACGTTTATATATGTCCATAGACTCAGATTTTGATCTTCAACTGGGACTGAGTTATAACCTGCCAAACATGTTGCCAACGTTTTTATTTATTTCCCCTCTAATTTTAAAACAACTTATCCAAATTAAACCAGATTTTAAACATTTAAACTACTATACCACATGATCATTTCTGACAAAGTTCATATTTGCAGTTTTAAATAGGAGTGAATTAAAAGCAGTCAAACTTTCACAACATTTTAAAATTCAGTTTTGCAAGAATGTAAACTGGAAATGTATAAACCCCTGAAACTTTGAACTAGATAATGCAATGCCATTAAATTTGGCAGGTTCATAGACCTTACAAGGAGATTGTATGTGTCAATTTTATTAATTGCTTGCTGCCAGAAATTGTAAAATAACAACATCTGTACTTACAGTCAAATTCTGTGAGTGTTAATGAAAATTGTGGACTTTCATGAAAATTCTATAAAATTGAAATGTTATAATTTCACTCAGCCTTATCCGGGGATTCAAATTAAAGGATGGAGGTATGAGAGACAGGTAGTGCAGGGGGGTCACCAGGTTCAGGAGTTAGATGCATAGTTTCAACAAGAAATTGACATCTGAACTGGGTAGCACACCAGAGGTAGACCCCCAAGTTGGAGCAAGGAAGCACATACAAACATATGAACATTTGAAGCAGCCAGCAGAAGGAAGCCACTGTTGTCTATTACATCTGCTCAGTAAATGATGCAGGGCACCGAGTGGCAGCAATTGCAACCTAAATGCAGTGTATGTATATATGTGTATGTGTATGTGTGTGTGTGTGTATATATATATATCACACCCATTAAACTGATGATGCAGAGAGCCTGACATATGTGCAAGTCTGGGACTTAGAGGTACGCAAAGATATATAATGGGGAAGATAATGTCTGGGGCACCAGGAAGGATGAATTGTGGCTATTCCAACAGGATTGATTTATAAGAAAAGGAGTAGGTAACTCTCATTTAAGGTATTTTGTCACTGCAAAGAGCAAAGAGGATATAGGTGTGATCAATAATTCTGCTGAGTCAACCTGACTATGCTAGGAGGGATATTCACCCAAAGAGGAATAGCAGGACTGCAAAAAGCTCAGCCCAGCTTATCAAATGAAGTAGTGATACTTGCATTGTGAGTGTTAAATTTCACATAAAGAATTCTGGATGCTCCATCTATATGCTACCATAAATATTTTGGAAAATGTTACCAATAATTTCTTTTTACTGTAAATTAAAACCTGCTAATCCAATTTGTCCAGTTGTGTTAGACACCAGGATGCACTAACAATGGACATGCATGTCAAATGTTATGTATATGCTTGCATGAGCAGAGAAGTTACAAACATCCACATTTTTGAGAGTTTTTGCAAACGTTTGTAAATATTTACATAGTAAGAACCTGAACCCCTGTAACTTAAAAATCTCGAATCCAATCCTCCACATATTTAGAAGATTCTATAACAATTACTAAAAGGTCATTCATGCTAATTTACACATGCCTAGCTCCAAAGGTGCCTGAGTCATATGTAGATAAAATTTTACATGAAATTCCCTCCCAAAAATAAAGTGACAGACTGAGTACATATAACTTTGAGACAATGCATCCTAATGCCATGAATCCGGCACAGGTTTAGAATACCTGTCAGCAAGTAAGAAAGCCAAATCCAAGAGCTCTGGCTAAATAATTGGCTGAGGTATATGCAAATAAAATATTGAATGAAATTTCCCACAATAAGTAAAAGGACAGATTTTGAGCACCTATAATTTTGAGACAATCCTTCATAGTTTCATGGTATCTGGCACATCATCTGAACTCCTCCCTGACAGTATGCGTGCCACATTCCAAAGCTCTAGCTCATTCAATAGCAGAGTTATGACCATATTAATACATTTTAAAAATCCACAAAAGTCTAATGAAATTCCTCAAAAGTTCACAGAATTTCATAACATTTCATCGAAATTCTATAAATTCAGAATGTTCTCAATTTGCATAGCTCTAGATGTAGGTCTACTGTAGTTGTTAGAAAGTCATAGATGGGCCGGACTTTAGAATGTATAAAGCTTTCATATTTTATTAAACTTGACCTTTAACAAATGCCAGGGCATCTTTTTAAGAATTAGTACCAAGATATGATTTTAGCATGTCATCGCCGGAGGATAGCATAGCAGGCCACAATTGTAGCCTAGATATGAAATGCAAAACCAGGTGTACTCTACAACTTATACAAAAGGACTTCAGAAAAAATGATGGTGCTAGAAATGGTTGGGAGGCATGAAAATATGCATGAATGGCAATTCTCACCATTACAGAAGTACACCGTAAAGAAAGGGGACAAGTGTTAATGAGAGGTTTTACTTTCAAAAGATTCTGATATCTACTTTTGCCATGTCTTGACATGGCATAAGTACTGAGGATGTTTAAAGATGTGAACGTCAAAGGTGAAATGGATTAGAACTAAGTAGTTACTGTAGCACATTTTGCCATCCATTCACCCCTCCACAGATGTGACAGGCAGGACGCAATGCAGACATGCTGCAGAATATCACAGAATGCTGCAGTTTACTGCAGGGGCCATTGTAAATCAATGTCAATTAAGCCTGTTTGCTATGCAGGATTTTGTGACATCATTACTGCTAGTTATTGTGCTTCATCATGGCTGACTCCATTGTATACATATATACACATATATACACACACACACACACACACACACACACACACACACACACACACACATTGGTAGCACGGTAGCCATGGATCTTGGGATCTGCCAACTTTCGTACTGGTCAGGTATCCGGCTGTGGAGTTACTAAGCGACATTCGTGTGCACATTTATTTTTTTGTGAATTCTTTCCTCGCGCCTACAGGTTGCACAGTTTATGCAATCAGTCTGAAAACATCAGGGAACATGTGGCCACGGTCCCTGATGTGCCTTTTGAAGATTTCATGAAAAAATATTAAATGGTTCAAAAGTTATTAAAAAAACAAGTTCCCATTATAAGTCAATGGGAAAAGTTAACAAAAAGTTTGAAAGTGTTGCAAGTGCACTTTTTAGTGTCGCAAATGGCCCAAGTAGTGTCACAAATCTGTCATTTTGTTTTCAGTTACTGATCACAGAAATGCTTGGCATTTAAAATTGGGACCATCTGGGAGATCACGTGATGAACATGTCCGAATAGCAGCACCACTCATCGGCTCCTGCCCAGCAATCAGCCGTTTTGCTGAAAAACTGCTTGAATAAGTGATTTTCTTACTGTTTACCGATCGCCTTACTCTCGGATCGATTTTAATAAGGCTAGAAGTAACAGCTTTCTGGGAAGTTAGAGGATTGTGGTGGTTCACCGCAGGTTGGAAAGCTAGGATTATCTCCGCGATGGAAGCTGAAATGCGCCAGGCACCCCCTTCTCACACGCCCCCACAATCACTGGAGAAAGGCCCAAAGAGATCAAAAGGCCATACCGGAGCATCTTCTAACACACCGGCTACAACGTCTGCCTCCTTGCCTCTCATGGAAAAAAAATTCTTGGAAGAGTTGCATCCTTTTAAGCTGACACTACAATAAATCACTGCAGAATTGAAGACCATCCGAGGGGAGCTGGCAGATACTAATCGGGCAATCGCGGACACCAGTGCTCGAGTTTCCTCTTTAGAGGGATGGAAAGCTAAGACAGACCCAGAGATCAATATGTTAAGACAATGTCTCCACAAAATGGATGCAAAGTTAAATGATTTGGAAGGCCAAAGTCGGAGAAATAATATTATCTTCGGCCTTCCGGAAGAAACTGAGGGTTCAGCACCAATCCTCTTTCACAAAAGATGCTTACTAAGATTGCTGGACCTTCACCAAATAATACCACATACATTATAGAGAGGGCACACTGCTCATTGAGACCAAAGCCTGCCTCTGACAAGCCACCCCCCCCCCGGTCACTAATAATAAAATTCCTGAATTATCTGGACAAGACCCATGTTCTAGGAAAAATTAGAGGTTTACAGCAGGTGCTCTGGGAAGGTCAGCAACTTTGGTTTGCACAGGATTTGCCTGCTACAGTCAGACAATGGAAGGCAGAATATCACCAGCTGGTTTCCAAACTTATTGCTGCAGGCATAAAATACAAAGTCCAATACCGATCACGAATGGCGGTGTTTATTTCTGGGTCTTGGCATAGTTTTGAAACAGCACCACAAGCCCCGTCAGCTCTACTGTCATCACTCCCTGATCTTTTTCCTCCTCGCTGAAGATTACTGGGGTGCAATGAGACTTTCTCTGGTCTGAATGAATAAATCTAACTAATGAGCTAAATAGCGATGTTGCATTATGGTCACTAGAGGGCAGCATATCATTGTACTAGCAGTGCTATATTCCTTTTCTGTTGAGAAGACCCCAAATTACTGCCTAGATCTGCATATGTGGTGCAAACAGGAGGGGTCTAGACATCTAGTTGTTCTAACTCTAAATAAAGATCCGGAAGATGCAAGTAGTCGCGTTTGGGGGGAGGTCTGCTTATGTTAGCGGCGCTTAATAATCAAGTGCCGCTTATTTTTTCGAGGAATATAATACTAATAGTTTTTGACTGAAAGATTGTTGATGATTTTTCCGGTTGGATTTTCATTAGCATACCTGCTCTTAGGCTGGTTAATGGAGTGGGAGTTGAACAGTAGGTGTTAACGGAGCATAAGACATCATGTGCTATAAAAAACGGCGAGGGGGTTGCTACAGCTAATACATTAGCATATCTTTTGATTTTATGTTTTGATATGTTTATTTCCATCTGGCCAAGGTCAGAAGTTGGCAGCATATTATTGCAGCCGAAAGAAGGCTTCTATTTTGCTGTGGCTAGAGAGGAGAGGGATGTAGTGAGGGGTAGTGAGTTAAGTTGGGAGAAATACTGGGCTTTCTATTTTTTTGACTACGTTTATTGATGGGGCTTCTATCTTGGGGAGGATGCTACTGTATGGGATGGGATATAGGGGGTTAGGGTACACATACTTTTGCATAGGTGGTGTAAATTGGGGATAACACACTATAAATGTGTTATTTACTTCTTTAGAAGATCTAGAAATTGGTTAGATATATATGGCAACGTATAAAATATGTTCTTGGAATGTGAGGGGTGCCCAATCTCTAGCAAAGAGAACTAAAATACTTTTGCATTTGCAAAAGTTAGAAGTAGACATAGCATTTCTTCAGGAGACCCATCTGCCATCCTCCCAGACACTTCTTTTTAGAAGGAGCTGGGTGGGACAAGTCTTCAGCACAGCTCCAAACTCTCGCAGGGGTGGAGTAGCTATACTTATAGCCCGTAGACTTTCTTTTCATCTGCTTGATACAATAGTAGAAGAATCAGCATTTATATAGCACTTTTCATACATCCAAAGCACTTTGCAAGCAATGCTAGACTGGTAGCGAAGTGACTGAATGTGTGGTGGCAGCCATATCGCACATCATCACCCACACACAGCCTGGATAATTGCATGAACCGGTTTATGGGAAGGGGAATGTTGGCCAGGACACTGGGAATGTTTCCTACACTCTGTGAAGAATGCCCTGGGTTCTTTTACTTCCACCTGGATGGGCAAAAGGGACCTCGGTTTAATGTCTCATCCGAAGGACGGCACATCCCAGCAGTACAGTACCCCCCCAATACTGCACTTGGATGGCAGCGATTTTTAGGTGCAAGTCCAATCCCAGTGTGGGACAAGAACCCACGACCTTGTGGTCCAGAGGCGGATGTGCTACCAACTGAGCCACGCTGACACCCGCAGCAGCAGTAGTAGTAGTAGTAGTAGTAGTAGTAGTAGTAGTAGTAGTAGTAGTAGTAGTAGTAGTAGTAGTAGTAGTAGTAGTAGTAGTAGTAGTAGTAGTAGTAGTACCCACAACACAGGTTTATTGTAATCAAAGCTATAGTTGGCCATTCAGAACTGGTACTAGGTTCAATTTATGGTCCAACATCAGAAGATCCTGTGTTTTTCACCCAACTTATGCAACATTTGATACTGTGTTCAAAGTACCCCTTGTTACTGGGAGGCGACTGGAACCTGGCCTTTTGTAAAATTTTGGATCGGTCCAGTGCTTGCATCTCTGCTCTAACCCAGGCGCAATTAGCTATTCGAGAGATGATGGATACTCTTGGCTTAATCGACCCTTGGAAGGCTCTTTTCCCTTCTAGAAAAGAGTATTCTTTTCATTCAATTCTCCATAACTCCTTTTCTAGGATAGATTATTTTTTGGTGGATATTGTGCATCTCTCTTTAGTTACATCCTGTTTATATCTTGCTAAGGTTATTTCAGATCACCATCCTACTTTGCTACACTGGAGTCCAGGACCTGATGTAGTCTGAAATAAAGTATGGCGATTTAATCACCAGTTGTTGAAGTCTAAACAACTTCAATTTCATCTCCAAAACTTTCTTTTAACATTTATTAACAATAATGCACCTTCCATGCCTAAACTAGATGTTCTTTGGGGGGCATTAAAGTGTACCCTCAGAGGTGAAATAATTAGACTAGCAACCATTAGAAAGAAAATAACTGCACAGATAACATCCCATCTTCTCCAGGAGATACGAGCTCTAGAGCTATCACTTCCTCCTTCCCCGACTCAAACCTTCCTCATGAAGCTGGAAGTTCTTAGGGATCGTTATAACTCACTTTTGACAGACAAGGAGGAATATCTCCTCCAAAAAGCTAATGTCAAGTACTTTGATCAAGGGGATAAGGCAAGCAAACTTCTTGCTCTTCGTTTAAGGGCTCAAGCCATGGACAGAATAATACCCTCTATCTATAATGAGGCTGGTATGGTAGTTACTTCTCCTCAGGATATCCTTCTTCAGTTTCAGCGGTACTACTCCAATTTGTACTCCAGGTCCGATACTTCATGTAGTCCTTTAGAAGTGGAACATTTTCTACAAAATGTAACACTTAATTTTTTAGACAATCAGCAAATAGAATATCTAAAAGCTCCCTTACTGGTGTCAGAAATATGTTCGGCTATTGATGCCTTACCACTGAATAAAACCCCGGGGCCGGATGGATATACTGCAGAATTCTATAAGGTCTATAAAACACAATTAGCCCCTATTCTGCTATATACATACAATTATATTTATGAACATGGGATCTCGGACTACTCCCTTATGGAAACAACAGTGGTGGTCCTGCTGAAACCAGGGAAGGATTCTCTCTCTGTCACCAATTACTGCCCTATTTCCGTAATAAATGTGGATTTCAAAATTCTGGCAAAGGTTCTAGCCAACAGAATGGTGAGAGTATGGCAATGTCTAATAAGTCCGGAGCTTGTAGAGTTCATGGCTAATAGGTATTCTTCGGATCATATGCAGAAGCTTAGTCATCTCATTTCTGTATCCAGGGACTCCTTGGTGCCTGCTGCCCTGGTGTCCCTGGATGCAGAAAAAGCTTTTGATCAGGTATCATGGGACTATCTGTTTTATCTCATGCCTAAATACCGCATTCCTCAGTTTATTCAGTGGGTAAAGGTATTGTATACCCGACCAATGGCCCGTGTTCTCTGCAATGGTATACTCTCGAACACTATATTCCTAAAAACAGGGAATCAGACAGGGTTGTCCCCTTTCTCCTTTATTATTTAATCTATATTTGGAGCCACTCATTCGCTATATTAATGTTTCCCCCTTAATTCATGGCATCTTGGGTGGATCTCAGCAATATAAGTTATCAGTCTATGCAGATGACATACTACTTCATATCTCATATCCTTCTACTTCAATAAAATCTGCTTTGTCTGTCATTGAGCAATTCGGAAAGTTTTCAAATTATAAACTTAATTTAAACAAAACGGAGGTAATGCCTCTAAATAATTATACTTATTCCTCGGAAGTGACCCAGTTAGGTCTAAAATGGGTGAAAGATAATATGAAATATTTGGGAATATATCTTTCTCCACTTTATCCCAAATTAGTAAAGATCTTAATCACTGGGTCATGCTTCCACTATCTTTATGGGAAAAGATCAATGTAATAAAAATGAATATTCTTCCCCGGTTATTGTACCCCCTCTATATGACCAACTTGTCTCTCCCCAAATACTGGTTTTTACAGGTGAACCATACAATTGCTAATTTTATTTGGGGCAAAAGAAAACCAAGAAGAGCGATTGCAAAACTCCAATGTAGCAAAGTTAATGGTGGATTGCAACTACCGGATTTCCTTCTTTATTATGCAATTACATGCTCGGTAATATTAAGATGGAATCAAGGGATGTTGGTGGAGGGCTGTCACACCTATGTTCCGCAATGGCTTCAAATCGAAAGTGAATTATGTTTTCTTCATGGTATAGACATCGGTACTCATATCTATGCAGCACATAAGAATACACTCTATATGGTACACCAATTGGGACTACTGTCCAGGTCCTTACTAGGATAAATGCAAAATTTCATATATCCTTAGAGAAAGATATCTCACAACCAGTTCTTAGAAATCCTAACTTTAAGATAGGGGGTAAGCCTCTAAATGAAAAATTCTGGCCTTTCCACCCTAATATTAAAGTGATTGAGCTATTAAGTGAGTATCATTTGTTGACATTTCAGGAGATAAGAAATAAATATCAAATACCGGTTAATTATATATTCAAATATCTTCAGTTATCCCACATGCTTCACTCGCACTTTGGGTTGAAGCCCTGGAACCAACATCTATCTGGACCGTTACTACAAATGGTCTCCGCGACTCCCACATCACATTTTATATCTTACTTTTATCATCTTTTGAGAGAACAATTGGAGTTACAAAATTGTCATCCACGGTATGTGTGGGATCAAATGTTGCCGATTGCTGCTCCAGAGGATATGCCCTGGGATAGTATTTGGCAGCACTTATCTATCCCATCTCGCGTCTCGGTATATCATTTACTGCAGCTTTTTGTCATCCATGACTTATATTATACCCTGGTTAAACTACATAAAATGGGGCTACTTACCTCAAATCTATGTTCCAGGTGTGAGGCATTGCCCGGTAATTTATTACATATACTATGGGAATGTAACAAGGTAGCACCCTTCTGGATAGCTACCAAGGATAGTTTAGATCCCCTTTTGGGCCTTTCTGAAGCATTTATGGCTGAAATTTGTATTTTGAGTAACTATGGATCAGTATTAATTGGGAAGCAGTGTAAGCATATGGGTATGATATCCTTGTGTGCAAAAAAAAAAAAAAAAAAAAAAATATATTTTACGACATTGGCTAGACCAAACAATACCCTCCAGAACTGAATGGATTAAGGAAGTTCTCTTTGCCTTACAGGCTAAAAAAACTATAGCGCAGATGTCGGATAGATTACATTACTATAATGAGGTGTGGGCTCCTCTGCATACTTTACTGACAGTCTAACTGTCTAAATGTATTAGTTTTCTTTAACAATTTGAATATTAGAGTAGAGTTGTGTAATTCTCCTCAATACATTACAATGTTATTCTGTACTGGGGGAGGGGAAGGGAGGGGTAATAGGGGTGTAGGTTGGGAGGGAGGAGGGAGAAGGGTTGAGGATAGAATAGGTAGGATCAGTTGTGTTAAAATAGTATTAGAGAATTAGTCACTTCTTTTTATTCCATTTCAATTCTTCTATTCTCTTCTTTATACACTATCCCAATATTTTGTAAGCTAAATGGTTCTATATTATAAAGGATAGAACTCTATAAGAGAATCTTATATAGTGGTTGTCAACATTATTTGTAACCTCTTATTTTTAATCTGTTCTCTCTTTGCTGCAACTGTATATATATTTAATGTGTTGTATGGCTGTAAAAAACATAAGCCAATAAAGTTTATTTAATTTGAAACAAAAAAATTGGGACCATCTAGGGGCATCATTCTTTCTGTGTTAACTTAGTCGATCCCCGAGTATGCTAGCCATGTCTTTATTTTGGGGTTAAACATCCCAGAACTATGTGGAATCCTTTAAGCGGGATTTTAAGACTTTTTTGCGGAGCAAGGCTTTTGTGGATTGATGCTGCTGTGAAGTTGATTTTATATGTATATTTTGATTTTATGATTCATCTGTACAGTGTCTTGGTGAGTGAAAGGCGCTAAATAAATAAAGTTTTATTTATTATTTTATTTATTATTGTTTTCTAAATTTATGGGAAAAGTAGTGTCACAAAGTAGTGTCGTACCTGCGACAGTTTCACAAATTTTTGCGAAAGGTGTTGCAAATCATGATACTACTTTTCAAAGTATGGCCAAAATAACATGAATTCTTTGCCACCCTGCTGCAAAGGAACGGTTTGGTATTTTGGACTGAAATTTGGAGGTAAGAAAGCCAACATTTCACAGATGTGTCTTTTGGTGGTTTGGTAAAAAAATATTGCAGGGATTCATAGTTATGGTACTCCAAATTTGACGCTTTTTCCCATAGACTAACATTGTGGCATCTGGCGTGCCTTACGGGGCCCGTATCTCGAAAACCATGTTAGATAAGGGTTTTTTGGCTGAAAAATGCTTAGCCCCTTTAGGGCTAAGCATTCAGTGAAAATTTAGCCAGAAAAGTCATGAATCAAGTGAAATTAAACATTTTTTTCTACATTGTATGGTTCTTGAGATATTAGCAATTTAGTATTCCAACTCCTCATTTTCTGCTAAGAGCCACATTATTATGCATACATTCTTTGTAGTCACTGTGTTTCTGTATGCAGCTCTTGGGGAAAACCAGGGTGTGTGCTTTCATTCCTGTTACCCTTACTGTTTCCACTTGTGTTTCGCACTTTCGTAATACTACCCTGTTGTGTACGCTTAACGAGTGCATTATTACGCTACGCTTTCGCTTGTGCTTCCATTACTGTAATCATTTCTGTTTCACTCTGTTTGACTTTGTGTTGCACTTACCATTACAATGTGACAAAACATCATGTGGTGGAAGCGCAGTAATGTTGCAAAGGCAAGCATAAAGAAGTGTACTAAGCAGCAGCGTAAAGCTATTACTGCTGATGGACATCTGAGGAAGCAGAAGTGTTTTTGATCTCTAGCTTCTAAAGCTAACATTGACAGACTTATTGCTGCTGTGATGAGACATGAGCGCAAAAAATTAAGAGTCATCTCTCTTTGGTGAAATTGCATCTCAAAGTACGTACGATTGTTAATAGAGCAGTATTTGTTCTTCAATGTTTGTGGCGTAAGATGTGACATGTACTTGAACAGTTCAGAAAAGTTGTGTATGACATTAAGATGAGGCTACAATGGTATCCTGTCTTGAACCTGCACAATTTCTGTAATGTTTTTACAGGTCGCTGGCTGCACACACAGCACTCAGAGGTGTATTTCTGGGAGGAGTCATATTACTCACAGAAAAAGAACAGCAACTTCTGCATTGATGAGTCCGGAAAAATCTGTAATGTGCTGAGTGTATGTGATGATACTACACTGGAGTCAGATGATAAGTGTGAGGCAACAACTCAGCCTCAGAAGCGCCCCTGTCTCTCATGGATGTGTGATGCGACTTGCAACCGAAGGCAATTGTCATTTGACACTGTTGAGCACTTTATCAACCTGTTTGTCATTACTATTTGTAAAGGCAGACATAAACTGTTTGAGAATATAGGCCTTTGTGAGATCCGTCCACATACTGGACTTATGGGTCACTCGCTTGCATGTCTAGATAGTGGTGTTTGCGACAATGTCTTTCACCACATGCAGATGCTGGGAGTGCATTAATCAGGCATGCAAAATTTTGTGTACAGGGTCTATGAGGTTCAACGAGTTGTTGCTCAGTATACTCATCTGAATGAGTTACTGCAGTCTGGTGACATGCATGGTGCCATGACATTTCTGAAACAGCTGCAACATGTCAGCAATGTGACAGATACTGTGATTGATCAGTCATCAATTGCTGATAGAAATTCTGTCTCTGTCTTTGAAACTGATATTCTCAAGCAGTTTGGGAAATCAACTGCCAAATTTGAGTTGACAAAGAAAGAGAAATTTGACTCTGAATGTGTATCATGTGATCAGCTCTGTTTCGAGAAGCAAACAGTCACAGTGAACCTGGAAACCTTGTCACCGTACAATGACATGTGGTTTTGACTGTCAGCATTTCTGCTGTTAAAGTGTGACTTTCAGTTAGACCCAATCATTGTGATGTACAAGCACTGTTTCTCCAAAGTGATGGCTAACATTCTGCCACCAAGGTCAGTCTTGAACAATATGGAGGCACATATTACACTAGCAGAGATTGCCACATTGAATATGTTTGAAAGGATTCTTATTCAGTCTATGAAACCATTTCAAACTATTCTACATCTGAACACAAAGACATGGAACATTCCACAAAAAGAACTCATTAGATTTCTTAAGGGTTCCATCATGTATCTTCCACTTCCTCTGCAGGAAAATGTGGAGGTGATCTCCATTGAGGACACTTTGGTGATTCTTGTCAATGGTGTTCCACAAAGTCAAAGGTCATTTGGCAGGTTGTTGTCAATGTAGAGAAGGTGAAGCTTGCTCTTACTTATTTAAAGAGCAACAATCCCTTTTATGCAGACCTTGATATTGATCACTTGAATAGTGTGTCTGTTGAACATGATGTGTTGGAAACCACAAAACCAATGATTGAGAAGGTCAATGTGGAGACAAACGATAATGTGTATGAACAGTACACAATTCACCCACCGCATGGGAGAGATCCAATAGGGGATAACATTGATCTTTATCAAATGAAACAGGGGGAAGGTGAGCCTGTCAGCATTTGGGAGGAAACATTTGAAGCATGCTGTTTCCCAGATTTATTCCCAAAATGGTCAGGTGGACGCCTAGATGAAAGAGAAGTGTGTGTACAGGGTGCTGAATACTGTACGAGTTGTGTGCTCTGTAAGGATGGCCAATTCAGGTGCAACATACAGTACCTGTTTCATCTCCTGTGGGACAGTGAGCTTAGCATACTGTCTGCATCTATTGCGCACTCTATTCATCTCACAACTCAACTTGATGGAATAACAGCTGCACAGTTCCTGGAGAAACTAAAGAAGAAGGATGAAAATGTGCAAGTGAATTTGTCTTCCAGTCTATCAAGTCTACGTGGTACCAAAGAATACTGGTATCACAGACACTCTGAGGTGATGACCATGCTGTGAGAGTACGGTGCAGCCGCATGGTTTGTGACACTCAGTTGTGCTGAGTACACCTGGGATGAGGTCATAGAACTGTTGAAGTGGGCAAATTGTGATGTAGAGGGCATTTCATCAATGACTCTGGCAGAAATGTGCTCACTTGACCCTGTGTCTGTGACAAGGCATTTCCACAAGTGATTCCATGATATTCTGACTTCCATTTTGTCAAAGGGCAATCCTCCTCTTGGTATTGTGGAGAATTACTTCTGGAGAATGGAGTATCAGGCATGAGGCTCTCCTCATATTTACATGTTACTGTGGATCAAGAATGCCCATGCATAGGTGAGCATGGAGCAGCACAAGTGCTAGCATTCATTAAGCAATACATCACTTGCCACATTCCGGATAAGTATGGCAGTCCTACACTGTGGAAGTTGGTGCAGAAGTTTTAATGCCATATTTGTGTGAAATACTGCCACCGGGTAGTGAAGAATAAATCTGATTGGTACACAAGATGCTGTTTCGGATTCCCCAGATGTGTCTGTCAGGATGGTTGCATGAATGAACTGTTTTCAGCTATGCGACACCACCTGAAGACAAAATCAACCAAGAGGGTTTATGAGTTACCCAGAGAAGAGAATGAGGTGTACATCAATGACTACAACCCTACTCTTCTTCTAATGTGGCAAGCAAACAGATGTTCAGTTTGTGGCTGACAACTCATTGGCTCTGGTTCGGTACGTCACTTCGTACATAACTAAACATGAACAGACCAGCTTGCAAGATCTTTGGGAAGATATTGCCAGTTCAAGCAAGTCACTGACATCTCAGTTGTGGCCACTGGGGTTGAAGACTCCATCACACAGAGAATGTGGTGCTTATGAGACCGGCGATCGCTTGATTGGTACACATTAGTACGGCAAATCTGATGCAGTGCACTTTCTCAGTGTAAACTACAAAGAGAAGTGAAAATGTGCACTTATTCCTCATGCCGAGATTGAGGAACTGGCTCTCAAGAGACCCTTTTCAAGACATATCTTGAAGAATAACCTCATTGACATGTACTACCCCCATAGACATGAAGACATGGATCAAATGTGTTTATTTGAGGTGGCTAAGTGGTATGGCTACAAGACAGATGTCTCACCTGATTGTACACGTGATATTAACAAGGTCAAAGGAGTGGACGGCTGTCTCATTAAGAGACATAAGCCTTGGCTCATTGACCACTGTAAGTTACATCTAGGCACATCTGAGAGCAGAGAGCATTACTATTTTGCTCTCCTATTTCTATTTAGACCCTGGAGGAATGAGTCTGAATTAAAAGGTGACTGTGATACATTCGAGGAAGAATTCAATTGCAGTTACGAGACATTCAAAAGTGAATACTCAGACACATATATACAGAGGCTAGACTCTGAGAAGCAGCAGCTTGAGAAGGCACAGAAACAACTTGAAGGACACTCCTGTCAGTTCATAGGACAATCTTGATCCAGAAGGACAAGGTATCCTTGGAGAACCTCTGCCTCTGAATGCCCCAGAAGTACTCATGTCAGAAGTGGAGAGTGCTATGGAACATGGCACACACTGCAGTGTTGACCGAGAGAGATTCACTCTGAGGTCACTGATGCTGTCCGGCATGGGATACTGCATGAACACAAGAAAGGTGACTGTCTTGACTACAAGCCACTGCTGATGTTTGTTAGTGGCTCAGCTGGCACAGGGAAGAGTTTCCTTATAGAGGCCATAACAGCAGATATACAGAACCTGACAAGGTCATCAATGTCTGTTGCTGTTAGTGCTCCCACTGGACTGGCTGCATACAACACTGGTGGAATTACATTACACCATCTCTTCATGTTACCAGTGGAGCATGGCAAAGCAGGAGAATATCGTAAGCTGTCATTTGAGGTTGCATCTCAGCTTCGATCTATGTTTACTAAGATGAAGTTACTCATCATTGATGAGATTAGCATGGTCTCCAATTTAATGGTTGCCTTATACACCTATGTCTACAGGAGATCTTGGGGACTGACTATGGAGATGCATTTGGTGGTAAAAGCATTGTTGTATTTGGAAACCTTTTACAGCTTGCACCAGTTAATTCGGAACATGTCTTTTGCAGCTCTGACTGTCAAGCAGGCTAAGAATACACTAGGCTGCATTGGAGGTTTCAACCTGTGGGAGTTATGTATGTAGAGGTGTATCAGAACATGTGACAAAGTGGTGATCTGGCTTACAAGTCACTGTTGGATCAAGCTCATGTAGGTTTCTATGTTACCAGAATATGTTTCAAAGTTACATGGTTGAAGAATCAGAATGGATACTACATCCATAGAAACAGCATGTGATGTTTTCAGTGATGTGTACTCCAGAGGCACAAGCGTTGTATGTCTCATGCCATGACTGAAGAAATGTGCTGAGTTAAACAGTGTCATGTTGCAGAGAGAGAAGCAAGAAATTCTCACACTGCATGTTGTTGACACAGTTGATGGTGTCATTCTAAGTTGGAAGCTGGTAGCGAAGATGAATGAACGACTCTCTGAACTGAAGTCAGATGTTTTGCGCACAGCTGGCCTGGAAGCTGTTCTTACAGTTTGTAAGAATGCACGTGTCATGCTACGCCACAATCTTGATGTGGAGTGTGGCATGGTAAATGGTGCCATGGGTAACATCATTGACTTGATTTACAATGTCCAGAAAATGTTTGAGATACTTGTCCAGTTTGACAACATGGAACAGCCTATGCAGATAGATCATACCTGTGTTAAGTTCCAGGTATTTAAGGATATCTATGTGAACAGGAAACAGTTCCCAATATGTGTTGCATATGCTGTTTCAATTCACAAGTCTCAGGGCTTGAGTTTGGTTCTGCAGTGGTGGACATAGGGACAGACATTTTCAAAGATGACATGAGCTACGTCGCACTTTCATGCATCCGTAGTCTTTCTGGGTTACACATCACAACACTCGCACCTCAGAAGATACAGGCTGACAAGCGCTGTATTTTTGAGAACAACAGATTACATACTCAATATCAGCCACAGATGTCTTTCATACCACTACCTATGTGTGTGGTTGTATCATATCCCATAGTCACAGCTACACCTGGCAACAAAAGAAAATGAGCTTCTACAACTGATTCAACTGTGCAGAGTGCTAAGAAGGTCACAATGTCAAATACAGATGCAGAACTGGCTGTCAGTCAGAAGTCACATGGTATGGCTGTTGTCCCAGTGTTTAATAACAATACTAGAGTAAACTGCTATGCTAATTCAGCTATGCAAGTCTTTCTCCACATGCCACACTTTGTGCAGGCAATATCTGCTTCACAAGAGACTCCCTTATTAAAGTCACTGAAACAGGTTGTCACTATGGCTTCTGATCAGTCTAACAACGTACAGTCA
>CM057453.1:801640000-801645000 GCA_016271365.2 Neoceratodus forsteri | reverse complement strand
AGGAGTTTTGTTTTAAATTGTTCATTTAATTTTTCATGTTAACATACATGGACTTTCTTTTGGTTTTCCAGGGTAGCTCAGCTTAGCATAGTAGTTGCTAAGCAGTTGCTATGGATGCTCCAACTTTACATTATAGGCAGTACATAATGAAGAAGTTTGATGCACAATTCTTTTGTTTTTACATTTTGGGGGGGAAGAATTTGTTTGTTAGAAAAAGAGAATAAAAACCAAATTTTCTGCCATTTTTTTCCGATTATAAATAAATCTAAATGGCATATACATATGAAACACCTCCCATTTTGTAGATAATTTTGTGCTGAACAACTTTTGTGCTCAATGTACAATGCTATCAGTTTTCGTTTTAAAGTTATTTGTATTTATTTGTCTAAAAAGTGCAAAACAGAATTAACTTCCTGTTTTTTTGCTAATTCTACAAAAACTAAAAGGTATCTATAAATGAAACAACTCATTTTGTAGATATTTTTGTGCTGAACAACTTTTGTGCTCACAGTACCATTCTATCATTTTTCGTTTTAATGTTATTTGCATTTGAATATGATTAGTGCTGCTACTGAGGCCGAACATTCTAAATTGGCTGATGACATAGCAACTGTGTATATAAATGAGTGATGACATAATTACTATGTACATAAATGAGTGATGACATACTTACTATGCATATAAACTGTTTTATTTACACAGTTGCTAAATACACATAATTTATTGCATGCATTTATTGTTCACATATACATATATACAAACATACATATTATACACACACACACACACACACACATATATATATACATACACACACACACACACACACACACACACACACACTATATATATACATACACACACACACAATACACATATATATATATATATATATATATATATATATATATATATATATATATATATATATATATATATAGTAGGCAAAAACTCCGTTTAATGCATTAGTTAGGGTTGTTCCACAGCGACAAAAAGTGAGGAAATTATGTTAAGTTGAAAACCTAACTCCGAATTCACCCCAGCACCACACACACACACAGACACACACACACATTCAAGTATGGGGGAGGACCAAGTCAACACAACCAATGACAGACATCCAGCAGCAGGTGACAGAAATAACAAACAATTGTCTAAATGTACTATGAGACATCCCCACCCACCTGACCAGGTACTGCATGCTCAGTGGAGATCAACAGCAAAACTGAGGCCATGTACACCAAACATACACATCCCTGATTGCAGCTGCACACAACGTACCACACTTAGTAGTTGCATGGCCTTACCTACCGATGCCCCACACCACACCACACCACTTGTGGTGGGCCACCTGAACAATAGAGTTAAGCAAAACCAAGGAGTTGTACAGGTATAATATCTCTGATTTAACAAGGGTTTGAGAAATGCAGCTTTCTAATTGACTGTAAACATTGTAACAGCCTTATGTTTAGTTTTTATTAACATACATGTAGAGCCTAACCATATGATGAACATGGTTTAATGTTGTTTAAAAAACAGTTTTATTATGATAGCAATAAGCTACTCCCAGGTATTATGTTAATGGTCAGTTTATCACTGTCTAGCGACATGTGACACTCGGATATGCCTCATTCAACATTAAACCCTACAGGGTGATTAACAGACCATTTAACATAACTGTTGGTCATGCCTTATAGCTAATTGTCTTTTGAGTAGATACTCCCTCTGCTGGGCACTGCAGCAGCTTTGCAACACAGTGTCCCACCCAGTTACACCATACACTGTCTAGTTGCTGGAGAATGGCTGTGAATATGAACTCATGAAGATGAACAGTGTAACTTGATCATTACAGTCATCGAAACCCTAGTGTGATTATAACTGACAGACTCAGTGATAGAGGATAACCCTGCTGTCCTAGTACATTTACCCCATTATGAGTTAAATCAATACTAAAAGACATTCTGTTTATATCTACACCATACCTACTTGATTCCTGTTGTAGCAGAATTAACATAGTTATCACTTTGATAGCATCAGTGACAGAAGTGTGGCAAACCCAAACAGTAGGCATACAGCCTGAGTATGAAACAACTGTTAAAAAAATCACACTGTGTCCATAAGTGGCATAGATCACTCATTGCAACAATAGCAAATGTATTACTATTTGAAGAAGTTAGTCATCACAGATGCAATGAGATTGTCTTTATCAGGTACAACATACTCAGTAAGTGCCTACAGGAAAATCTATCCTATATACACGTCCAATACAGGTACATCATTGTTGGCTCAGTAGTGCTATGATATTTAGAAGTTGCTTGGCCTGATCCATGCAATTACAATCTTTCTTACAAAGAATACTTACTGCATCTTTAATATTAAAACACACTGAAGGTCTATGTATGTACATCAGCAGTACACCTTCATCAGTAAGAATGCATGGGATACTGGCAGTACCAATTTCACAGCGTTGAACAGGCAATGCTTTTCCATACGTTTACATCAGCCTCTCTATGTTGAGTAAACCATTGCAGTAAATGTACTACTATGTAAATCACCTACTAAATGTATCACTACTTTTATCTTGAGCATGCTAGTGTATTGTAGTTAATTTATGTGCTTCTCTTAATTAATGTATACTCAGTAGTGTTAAAACCTTTCTACAACTGTCATCATGCACCTTCAGCATTTATATTGAATAACGGCACAGTACCAGTTGTGGTGTGTGTGTGGGGCATCGGTTAGGTAAGGCCATGCAACTACTAAGTGTGGTACGTTGTGTGCAGCTGCAATCAGGGATGTGTACGTTTGGTGTACATGGCCTCAGTTTTGCTGTTGATCTCTACTGAGCATGCAGTACCTGGTCAGGTGGGTGGGGATGTCTCGTAGTACATTTAGACAATTGTTTGTTATTTCTGTCACCTGCTGCTGGATGTCTGTCATTGGTTGTGTTGACTTGGTCCTCTCCCATACTTGAATGTGTGTGTGTGTGTGTGTCTGTGTGTGTGTGGTGCTGGGGTGAATTCGGAGTTAGGGTTTTCAACCCTAACAGCGAATTTCCTCACTTTTGTCACTGTGGAACAACCCTAACTAATGCATTAAACAGAGTTTTTGCTCTAATTTCCTTTTTGAGAATGATATTGAGAACAGTGAATAAATGTGGTGGCGGGTGCGCGGGGCCCAAGATCTCTTGTGGCATAGTAACAGGAGCAGCAATGCAAACAGAAATGCTAACAGTGGCACACATGGTAACACAAGCGCAAATGATAACAGAAAGGATACTGCAGTGGCGTGACGGGAACGGTGTGCCACGTAATGTCTGGTCACATAGTAACATGGTGTCTGTAAATGGAAATGTCAATGGGCATGGTGATGCAAAGTGAAACAGAAAGAGAAACAGTGCGGTACACACAAATGGCAAAAAAGTAACAGAAACGCACGCGCAAATGAAAACGCAAAGGATGGCGCGCGTGGTGGCATTGGGGTGTGCATTGGGATCATCAGCCTAACTCTCACCCCATGACCTGTGAAAGCAGCATAAATATAGGAGAATGGGCTGAGAGTTAGGACTCATGATCCCAATGCACACCCAATGCCAGTTGGGTGGGTGGGGTTGCAAGGAGTTTTTCAACCCTAACAGCGAATTTCCTCACTTTTGTCGCCAGGAACAACTCTAACTAATGCATTAAACTGAGTTTTTGCCTAATTTCCCTTCTTTTGAGAATGATAACAAGAAATAGTGAATGTAATGCAGCAGCAGGGCGCGGTGCCCTCTGGGCGCGCTCCCCACCGCAATCTTGATGGCGGGAGCTGAGCCGCCACATGATGTCTTGTGGCATACTAACAGGGACAGCAACGCAAACAGAAATGCTAACAGTGGCGCATATGGTAACACAAGCACGAATGAGAACAGAAAAGGGTAACACATGGTGGCGACGGGAATGGTCTGCCACGTGATGTGTTGTCACATAGTAACATGGTGCCTGCAAACAGAAATGTCAATGGGCATGGTGATGTAAAGTGAAACAGAAAGATAAACAGTACTGTAGACAGAAAATGGCAAAAATAACAGAAAGCGAAGCACAAATGAAAGCATGAGATACATGCAATGGTGGCGCAGGCGCCAACGGTAGTGAAACGGGTAAGGAACCAAGCAGAAGTGCAACAGCACAGTAATGTAAGCGCACAGGCTGGTTTTCCCCAAAACCTGCATTGAGAAAGACAGTGAGTACAAATAATGTATGCAAAATAATGAGCATCGCGCAGAAAATGAGATCTTGGAATACTAAGTACGTTATATCTCAGGAACCGTATGACGTAGAAAAAATTTAAAGTCATATTATTTACAACTGTCCGGCTAATTTAGGTCTTAGCCCCATTAAGGGCTAAGAAGTTTTCGACGAAAGTCCATATCTCGCACCGTTTCCGAGATACGGGCCCTGAAAGGTGCTGCGAACGCCGTAATGTTATCCTATGGGAAAAAAAGAAAAGTTTAGAGCGCCATAACTTTGCCTCCCTGTAATGTTTTTTCACCAAACCACTGAAAGGCACATCTGTGGGCTGTTGGCGGTCTTCCCTCCAAATTTCAGGAAAAAAGACCAAACCGTTATTTTGCAGCAGGGTGCCAAAGGATTTCTGTAATGCGTCGGGCACCGTAATGTTATCCTATGGGAAAAACTGTCAACTTTGGAGTGCCGTAACTTTGCCGCTGTGTAATATTTTTTCAATACAACACTGAAAGGCACATCTGTGAGATGTCTGCTCCGTTCCCTCCAAATTTCAGCTCAAAACTCCCAACGGTTCTTTTGCAGCGCAGTGCCAAAGAATTGCTGTCATTTTCCCACAGACTAGAAAACTACTGTCGCAATTTGCGAAAGCTTTCGCAGTGGCCTCTATGACACTTTCGTGAGCACGAAAGTAATTTGCGAAAGTACTTTTCCAGAAATTTGAAAACATATTTCTGGGGTGTTTTACCACAAAATAAAGACATGGCAAGCATCCTC
>CM057453.1:801630000-801635000 GCA_016271365.2 Neoceratodus forsteri | reverse complement strand
CGCACCCTTCACCACCCCATAGATCCACCACTTGTTTGGAGCAAAGTTCTTCTGTGGTCTAATGACAGAGTTCATACTTTCTTGGAAATCAAAAATATGCTTGTCTTGTCTAATCTTCTTTTCCATGGAAATAATAATAAGAATCAGCATTTATATAGTGCTTTTCATATACATTGTATCCAAGAGCTTTACAACAATGCTAGATTGGCAGTGAAGTGACTGAAAGAGTAGTGGCAGCCAGTTCACATTCATATCCACACACAGCCTTGGACAATTGCATGAACTGGTTTTATGGGAAGGGGAATATTGGCCAGGACAACAGGGTCAGGTACTGATCATGGTGCTGGCAGCTCACATCTTATTTCTCACAGTGATCTGCTCAAATGTCTCTCCTTCCATCTTCCCCCTTCCCTGAATATAGCAGTACCTTGCAAGAGTGGTATTCTCAGTCCCCCTCTGGTATTCATTCTTCACTACTCCTCCTCATACCAAAAACTGGTGGACTCATCACCCTTGTGCATCATGAATGCAAGTAATACAGTCCCCAGGTTTTTTGACATATCAAAAATAAACAAATCTTTCCAGTAAGTCAGGCTGATAGCAGCAGGGAACAAGGGGAATTATAGGCTTTCCTATACTTAAAAGATCTCGGCTACCCTTGATTAGGCACTATTAAATGATGGATGTGCACATCATTATGCACGTCATTTAATAGTGCCCAATCATAGGTGGATTAGATCCTATATGGGTAGGAATACCTATGTTTCCCCTTGTGCCCTGCTGCTATCAGCCTGGCTTACCAGAAGATCATGTTTATTATTAATATGTAACAATGACACGGGTGACTGTACTAACTGTATTCATGATGCAGAAGGATAGTGAGCTCACCAGTTCTTGGTGTGGGGAGCAGAAGAGAAGAAATAATGCCAGAGAGGGACTGGAGAGGCCATTCCAGTAGGGTACAGCTATATTCAGGTTAGGGGAAGACAGGGAGGGGGATGTTTGATAGATTATTGTGAGATCTGAAATGTAGGGCTGCCAGCACCGTGATCACCACCTGACTGTGAATGAGAGCAGCCAGCAATTACAAATATTCAGAGTGGCAGGTCTGCACTTAAAGTGTTACTTGAATTCAGTGTAGGGAGATTACTCTCAGGTAGGGGGGGTGTTGACATTTATTAGGATAGTATTGAGGGAGCTGTGTATAGATCATTCAAAATTTAGAAGGGTGGTAGCCAGTCAGCTTGCATTGTGGAGTAGGGCACTAAAAAGTACTGCAGAAGATTTGCAGGGAACTGTCCTGTGGGGTTCTACAGATCACAAGTAAAGCAGCAGACTGACACTGGAAGTCTAGTGGATTCACTCAAAACATTAGTATGCCTCTCCTGCTAATAATATTGTTATTCATAGTAAGTGCAGCCCTTATGAGGGCAGGAACAGCAGTTTTTATGGTGAGTCCTGAGGCTTATTGTTTGGTCCTCCACGAAGACCCAATTGTTGGTTAATGAGGTGGGACAAAAACACAACAGGGGAACTGTACATACTGCCTTCACTGTGTAGAAGTGTGGTGATCCATTCAATGTTTACTGTGGGAGCAAAAGTCAGACACTGAAAAAGTGGACTTCAGTGTGATTTGGGAGGTATTTATTAACAGTGCCAGCTGATGATCCGTATCAGTGTAGGTATGCGCAACTCTCTGAGGTATACGATTACAGTCTGAGGTGTGATAATTCTCTTCATGAGACTGCAAGCTCACATGCAGCCCCAGACAGTACTAAGGACACGGTACGGATGGTGGGGTGTTCAACAGAAGGCAGGCTAGGTGCAGGGGGTTCACTTGGAAAAAGAATACAAGAGTAGTTTTTTGTGGATTAACAAGAATGCATGAGCTTTGGAATTGAACTAGACCAGTACTTCGCTGTGTGACCCTGAGCAAGTCACTTAACTTCCTTGTGCTGCCAGGCCACATCTGTAAATAAGGTTTCAGCATAGTGGGTCTCTCCTGGTTAACAAAAAAAAATTCAGGGCATCCCATAACCACTAGATCATCAGGTATTTGAAGTGTTGTACTGTTCTACAGTTTGTCAAAGAGAAAGTCAGCTAGACTGCAAAACATTTTCAGCAAGTTAAAGTAAATAAAATGAACAAAATCATAGCCTAACATGTGTACTGATCAAAATAATCCACATGTTAACACATGGTGTTGATCATTCTGGTAAAACAATTCAAAACAAAGAGGGGAAAAAAGAACTAATTAGCCTACAGGAATCTATATTGTTCTCTGGCTCTGGCTCCGATGATGTCATCATGACTCATCACTTAACAGTTGGCAGACATCTTAGGGAGAAGGCAAGGCTGTTTTTTGTAAGTAAAAAGCTGATGTTTACATTTTTCCAAAACTATGAAACTGCATTTATGTTACTTCCATAACTACAGTTTTAGCATGAATGTAAACAATAGTCTTTACTTTAACTTGCTATGAAGCCAGATTTTGGAGTTTGCAGTTTTAAAAAAACTACTTGTTTAGGTACCCTTTAATGCATCAGTTAGGGCTGATTCCACACCAACAAAAGTCTGGAAATTCGATGTTAGGGTTACCAACCCTACCCCCCCACCAGCCACAGACCAACAGGTACCGGGGTGTGCCTTGGGGTCATCGGGCCTAACTCTCAACCCTTTCTCCTATACTGTATCATCTCAACTTGTTTACATATGGAATGGGGTGTGCCGGCCCAGTGGCACTGAGGGATGAGGTGCTGGACACCACACCTCATGCCATGCCGATGACTCAGGGTTGGGAGTGACCTCGGGTGTCAGAGGATCAGACAGGGGAAGGAGGATTAAGCATCCCAGGAACTACTCTCCTCCTCATCCAGGGAGGGTGGGGTGGAATTACTGCAGCTGTGCTGGCTCTTGGTGGTGGCTAGGGGCTGGTGCAGGCAGGCAGCTTGTTGTGGGGATGGCACAGATGGTGTCAGGCTTGCAGTGCACAAAAGCATGCATGGCGCATCATTGATGTCTTGCACATCTGTGCTGTTGAGTGGGGAACAAAGCACTGAAAAATACACTGGTGCTAGATGAAGTCTGTTCCATCAGCACCTCACCGCTCTGATTTAGGAATCTCCTCTTGGATCTTGTGGTGGTGGAATAAGTACCCACCGTGAAGCAGCCAGTGAGAGGAATGGAGATGGGGTCAAGCTCAGGTACTGGGAGTGGTGCAGATACATGATGGGCATGAGTGTGATATGGCAAATATTGTCACTCCTGCAGAGTGAGCTCTGGATATCTCATGAGTGCCAAATGCAGGAGTGACAATATTTGCCAAAGCACACTATCTGCACATCATGTATTCGATATATACAATAGGGCCAAGAGTTTCAGAAGTTTTGTTATGCTGTCTTGTGTTCTGTTCCCGTTTGTTTGCTCATTGTGTGTGTGAGTTTTTCTGAATGGGCTGGCAGTGTTATAAACTCTGGGAGACAGACAAGTGCGTTTTGCAATGCTAAATGAGTTAGTTTTAGGTAGGAGTGAGAAACAGACTTTTGTGAAACTGCGTTCTTTAGAATTCTGGTTGCAGTCAAGCTGAGAGCATCACAGTAATTGCAATGGGCTGAGAGGCAGATTGTCAGAACAGCTGATAATGTTTTTAGTGGTAATTGAGTTATCTGCAGGCAGCAGTGAGGAACAGAGTATTGTGTGAAATTGTGCTCTTTAGGATTCTGGCTGCAGTCAAGCTGAGAGTATCACAGTAATTGTAATGGGGTTAGAGTTTGAGGAACAAGTGAGAATGTGTTTCAGTGGGAACTGAGTTAGCTGCAGGCAGCAGTGAGGAATAGACTGTTCTGTGAAGCTGTGCTGTTTAGAATTCTGGCTGCAGTCAAGCTGAGAGTATCACAGTAATGAGCTGGAAGTTAGACTGGGGAATAGATGTGTTTTGTAATGCTAAGTTAGCTGCAGGCAGCAGTGAGACCTCTCATGTACAGTAGTGCTGCATTTGTGTCTATGGTAACAGCACAGGTGTTTCTGGCCTGCTGAGGGGAAGCTGCCTAGAGTGATGATATCAGTGACCTTTGTGTGTAAATGGCTGATATTATCACAGTAGAGCACAGAGTAAAAATATCACACTGCAGTAGATGATACACTGTTTTATCTCACTCATTTATCACTCACCCCTATTGTTTGTATGTATGTATGTATGTATGTATGTATGTATGTATGTATGTATGTATGTATATATGAAAAAAAAACTCTGTTTAATGCATCAGTTAGGGTTGTTCCACAGTGACAAAAGTGAAGAAATTTGGTGCTAGGGTTGAAAGCCCCCCTTGCACTGCCCCAGCCTGCCATCCCAACCGCCAATGGGGTGTGCATTGGAGTCATCGGCCCTAACTCTCATCCCATCACATGTGTAAACAAGCTGAGGTATAGGAGAATGGGGTAAGAGTTAGGACCGATGACCCCAATGCACACCCCGCTGGTGGTTGGGGTGGCGGGCTGGGGTGGTGCAAGGGGGGCTTTCAACCCTAACACAAAATTTCCTCTCTTTTGTTGCTGTGGAACAACCCTAACTGATGCATTAAACAGAGATTTTTGCTTCTAATTTCTCTTCTTTGAGAATGTGCAGAGAAATAGTGAATGAATCGGTGGTGGGAGCGTGGGCCTTCTTCCCCACACTCCCACCACGTGATTTTGTCACATAGTAACGTGGTGCAAGACAAATGCAACCATTAACAGTTGCGCACAAGGTGACTGAAACATAAACAGAAAAGCAAACGTTAGTAGAAATCCAAGCGAAAAGTGACACCAAAGCGAAAAGTGATCCAAAAGGAGATGGAAGCGCATAAGGAAACGCAAACCATGATGTGCATGGTGACAGCACCACAATTGGAAACACAAATGGTAAAGTTAACAGCAGAAAGAACGCCAAAGGAAACAGAAACGGAAAGGCAAATGCAAGCACATACAGAAACGCTAATTGTAATGCGCATGGTCATGGTACC